>JAODAL010025865.1:0-57833 GCA_025379985.1 Phyllomedusa bahiana | reverse complement strand
GGGCCCGAGTTATTGCCAAGAGACAGCAGTATGCGTCCAACCATCCTAAGGTGCAGAAGCTGACCGTGCTCCTTTCCAAGTTGTTGGTACTGCAGTCCCTCCCTTTACAAGTGGTGGACTCTGCACCGTTCAGAGAACTAATGGCTTGTGCTGAGCCGAGGTGGAGGGTCCCAAGCCGTTATATCTTTTCGAAAAAGGCAGTACCAGCCCTGCACAAATATGTAGAACAGAAGGTGGGCCAGTCTTTGAGCTTATCAATGTTTCCCAAGGAGCACGGCAGCGCGGATGTGTGAAGCTGTAACTACGGTCAGGGACAGTACATGTCCTTTACGGCCCACTGGGTGAATGTGCTTCCTGCCCAGCCACACCAGCAACTTGGACAGGAGACGTCGCTTTCTCCTCCACGTTGTCAAACTGCTGTTCCTACACCAATGTCCACCTCCTCCTCCACCACCACCTCAGCCTCCACAAGTCTAAGTACTGCTCCATCATAACACATGTACAGGGCAGAGTGGTATCACGCAGTTCTACACCTGGTTTTCCTGGCCGAACAAAGTCACACAGGGGAGGAACTGCTCCGTGTTATGCAACACGGAATCAATGTGTGGCTTTCTGCAAATTGGAACCATGGTGACAGACAGTGGAAGGAACATGGTGTCCACGCTGCACCGAAAAGGGCTGACCCATGCGCCCTGCATAGCCACATGTTCAATCTGGTTGTCAAAGGGTTCCTGAAGTCTTCCACCCATCTGCAAGACATTCTAAAAATGGCCAGGAAACTGTGCATGCACTTCATCCATTCCTACAAAGCCAAGCACACCCTCCTTGAGCTGCAGCGTAAGAACGGCCTCCACAAACATAGGTTGATATGCGATGTTTCCACCCATTTTAATTCCAGACTCCATATGTTAGACCGACTGCATGAATAGGAGAAGGTGGTCTGCCCGGCCAGTAGTGTGGCATCAGAGCGGGTGTTCAGTGTGGTGGGGGCCATAGTTATCCCAAGGAGAACTCGCTTGTCCACCCGAAATGTGGAGAGAATCACCTTTGTCAAGATAATTCAGGCGTGGATCGGCCAGGATTTCCACTCACCAATGCTTTATGCATCAGATTAGATCAGCCATGAAAATGTCAATTAGATCAGCCAAGAAATGAGTCTGGATTCAAACTACCTGCCTCAGCTACTATTCTTATGCTGCCACCAACCTGATGCCACACATATGCTGCCAGCTGCTCCATCTGCCACCCACCATCTTTACCAGGGACTGGTATTGCCACCCACCTCCACACTTTGTCATTGTGCCAATCTGTGGCCTACTCATGCTGCTGCCACCTCCACGCTGTGTCATTGTGCCACTCTGTGGCCTACTCATGTTGCTGCCACCTCCAGAATTTGTCATTGTGCCACTCTCCGACCTCATGCTGCTGCTGCTGTTGCTGCCGCCACCTCCACACTCTGTCATTGTGCCACTCTGTGGCCTACTGATGTTGCTGCCACCTTCTCAACCTGTCATTTGCCACTCTGTTGTTTAGTGATAATGCTGCCACCTCCATACTGTATGATTCTGCCACTCTGTGGCCTACTGATGTTGCTGCCACCTCCACACTCTGTGATTGTACCACTCTGTGGCCTACTGATATTGCTGCCACCTTCTCAACCTGTCATTTGCCACTCTGTGGTTTAGTGATAATGCTGCCATCTCCACACTCTGTGAATGTGCCACTCTGTGGCCTACTGATTTTTCTGCCAACTGCACTCTCTGATTGTGCCACTCTGTAGCCTCCTGATATTGCTGCCAACTTCTCAACCTGTCATTTGCCACTCTGTGGTCTTGTGATGTTGCTGCCACCTTCTCAACCTGTCATTGTGCCACTCTGTGGCCTACTGATGTTGCTGGCACATTCTTAACGTCTGATTGTGCCACTATGTGGCTTACTGATGTTGCTGCCACCTCCACACTCTGTGATTGTACCACTCTGTGGCCTACTGATATTGCTGCCACCTTCTCAACCTGTCATTTGCCACTCTGTGGTTTAGTGATGTTGCTGCCACCTCCACACTCTGTGAATGTGCCACTCTGTGGCCTACTGATATTGCTGCCACCTCCACACTCTGTGATTGTGCCACTCTGTAGCCTACTGATATTGCTGCAACCTTCTCAACCTGTCATTGTGCCACTCTGTGGACTAGTGATGTTGCTGCCATCTCCACACTCTGTGAATGTGCCACTCTGTGGCCTACTGATGTTGCTGCCACCTACATACTGTGTGATTGTGCCACTCTGTAGGCTAGTGATGTTGCTGCCACCTTCTCAACCTGTCATTGTGCCACTCTGTGGTCTAGTGATGTTGCTGCCACCTTCTCAACCTGTCATTGTGCCACTCTGTGGTCTAGTGATGTTGCTGCCACCTCCACATTGTGAATGTGCCACTCTGTGGCCTACTGATGTTGCTACCACCTTCTCAACCTGTCATTGTGCCACTCTGTGGTCTAGTGATGTTGCTGCCAACTGACCACTGTATCACTGGAACACCCTGTGGTTTCCTAGTGCTGTTTCCACCCTCCACCACTCTATGATGTTGCCACTATGTTTGTTTTTCGCCTTCTTTTAATCTGTCAGAAGGAATGAAAAGGATCTTGACTGTCTGATGATTAAGTAGCCAAGAGCAGGAGTGGGTACAGTACACAGAAGACATGCAAATATCCCATTTAGTGGTCATCTCTGTTTTGGATCAACTCCTGTTTGTTTTTGGCTTTAGCAATGCTGATGGATTATTAACCGATTGAAAGCGGACACTGACGGATGAAAGGAAGGACAACATGATCAGCAAAATTACTGCCGATACCCACTCCACTCTTTGGGGGGGGGGGGGGGGCTCTACATGTATCAGCGTTTAACAGAGCAGGTTCTGTCATAATCTGTAGAATCAACTGATGTCGGTGTAAAAGGAGTGCGCTCTTTGACACTATAGTGGGATATTGGCCCTCAGCTTGGTTCTTTCCAGCTGGCACTGACATTACCTTGTCAGGCTGCGTTCCCACTTCAGTTATTTCATCATTTTTGCCCCTGTAACTGCCTAGAGAAGGGAAGTGTGAAGCGATTCTAGTACCGGCGCCTGTCATCTGCGTGTCATACTAAAACACAGCATTGTATGAAGACCAAATCACGCTCCCTATGCATATTTGAGCTTGGCACAATGTTCTACAACACCGTATAGGCTCTCCACAGCCAGATATAGCTGTTTTTTAACATGATATAAATTTGGGTCGAAAATAATTTTGGCTGAAAATTCGGCAAACCTGGCGAATAGAATTTTTGAGATATTCGCACATCTCTAAATATCATGCTTAATATACAACAAAATTATTTATTAGCATTTGGAATCAATTAACCACCCATGCAAACCTGCAGATAATCCCATCAATTTGCCATATTAAACATGACAAAGTAGAAACATAGGTACCTCTAATACAAAACTAAGCACAGTGAATACATTCACAGTTTCTCACTAAAGTGAGTCCCCCTTCACATTTGTGAAAATATTGTATCTTTTCGTGTGACAACACTGTAAATATCACACTTTGATATAATGTAAAGTAGTCATTTTACAGCTTGTATAAGGTCATGTCCCCACGGCACGGGTGTCATGTAGTGTGCCTCAACCCCCGCTCCAGGAAGCGGCCGCCCCTGCTGTGCTCCGTGTTCCCCAGCTCCTAATTAATCCAGCCATGCCGGCACGTGTGTGTCTGCTTCCTAGGGCATGCGCGGCATCTCTTCTAGATTTAAAGGGCCAGCCGGTAACTGGTTAATTGCCGGGCGCTGACCCTATATCTTGTTAACTCCTCCAACACTCTCTGCCAGAGTATTGGTACTCTATAGTGCGTTTCAAAGAGTGTTGGAGTGAGTTTTGTCTACCTGTGTACCAGTCGTTCCTGCTATCATTTTCTGACCACATTGCCTGCCACCCTGCCCTGACCTTACCGCCTGTCCCTAACTCCGCCCCTGTCTTATGATTCTGTACCATGCTGCACCCCGGCCGCCACCGCAAGCAAGTCACGCTAGGGGCAGCGACCTGATAGTTTCCCGCCACAGCAAGTCCATCCCGCTGTGCGGCAAGCTCTGGTCAACACCGGGGGCTACTTCCTGGCATGGCTTATACCATCACTTGCGGTGGTCCAGTGAATCCATCTTCATTCGTGACAGTATACTCTATACTCTAATAGCAAAAAAAAATTGCAGAAAGGCTCTCTTCAGAGCCGAAATGTTGTTGCTGTTGGGTTAATAAACTGCCATATTTTTTGAAGTGCTGCCTTTTTGCTATTTTTTGGATATTTTCATAGACTTTGATCCTGGTCTTATTGGCATGCACTCATTACTGCATCCTCTAGTGGGTCTATTTTATGCTGCTGAAATCTACTTTTGTACAGTTACAACTGCTGTGGCCAACAGATTCAACGCATTGACCAGCTTGTCGTCATGATTCAGATCCTTGCTGCCGTGACCACAGTTGCGCCTCCGCCTGTTGTCAGTCTGCCTGCTATGGTTCCAGCTCCATCCGTGGGGTCCATGCTGCATCTGTCCTTTACACCACGGTATGATGGCAATCCCAACACTTGTAGAGGACTCCTCAGTCAGTGCTCCATCGATATGGAAATGATGGCCCACCAATTTCCTACGGAGCGCGCCAAGGTGGCTTTTGTAGTCAGCCTTCTGTCTGGAGAAGGCTTGGCCTGGGCTATCCCCCTTTGGGATCAGGGGGACCCCATGATGGCTACTATTCAGGCGTTTCTACAAGTGTTTCACAATGTGTTTGAGGAACCAGGATGTACGTTTATTGCTGCAGCAGCACTGCTTCATCTCCGTCAAGGCGACTCGTCGGTGGGTCAGTATGCGGTACAATTCTTCACCCTCGCCTTTGAGCTTGAATGGAACAATGAGGCCCTTGTAGCTACACTCTGGCAAGGCCTTGCCAGGAGAATTAAGGACGAGTTAGCTGGTCGAGACCTCGGATCAATATACGATTCACAACGCAAGTCCTCCCACCCTCGCTGCTTTTCACGCCTCACTCCGGTGTTTCATCAGCCTCCACTTCCTCCATTAATGGTTCCTGAGGACGAACCAATGCAAGTGGATAGAGACCACCTGACCGTGGAAGAGCGCACTTAGTGCAACCAGCAGCACCTCTGCTTCTATTGCGGCAGCGCTGAACATTTCATTCAGGATTTCTCACAGTGGCCGGGAAAATCCCGCAGCTAGGCTTCATGGAAGAGACAGAGCCCGAGTCTCTCCTGCTACATCACCCCCACGACTGTGTTATAGACCTTTTACCTGGTCCTACTCCTCCCCGGGGCAGGGTCTACCCTCTGTCCATTCCGTAGACTCAGGACATGTCCACATATATTCAGGAAAACCACAGAAAGGGCATCACCCATAATCCTCTTCACCCGCCAGGGCGGGCTTCTTCTTCTTAGAGCAGAAAGACGCGTCGCTACGCCCTTGTATAGACTACGGCAGGCTTAACAAGATGACCATAAAGAACAGGTATCCTCTGCCTTTGATCTCGGAATTGTTTGATTGTCTACAGGGGGCCAAGGTTTTCACAAAGCTTGATTTACGGGGAGCCTACAATTTAATCCGCTTCAGAGAGTGGAAAACCACTTTCAACATCTGTGACGGCCACTTTGAATATTTAATCATGTCCTTCGGACTGTGCAATTTAAGAATTTTGTTAATGAAATATTTAGAGATCCCATGTACATTTGCATCATAGTATACCTGGATGACATCTTGTTTTCTTCTCCGGATCTAGAAACACATCGGGCCCGTGTTCGCCAAGTTCTGCGGCGCTTGCGAAGCCATCGACCCTTCGCCAAGCTTGAAGTGTGTCTTCAAGCAATCTAGTCTACAATTTCTGGGTTACATAGTGTCTGACAAGGGTCTCCAGATGAATCCAGCTAAGTTGTCTGCCGTCCTGCAGTGGCCGCATCCTGTGGAGCTCCAGACCATACAACTCTTCCTGGGCTTTGCTATTACCGGCAATTTATCTCTCACTTCTCCACTGTGGTAGCACCTATAGGGCCGCTTACTAAAAAGAACTGCAACCCCAAAGTATGGCCCCCCCGGAGGCCGGAAAGGCTTTGGAGGAGTGGCGACACCCTCTGGAGGGGGCCCATCATTCTATTAATATTTAAACGTATCATAAAAATCTTATGTATCTTCATTCTGCTCAGCGCTTGAAAGCCCAGCAAACCAGATGGTCTGACTTTTTTGCCTTCTTTCTCTTCTTCAGGCCTGCAGATAAAAATGTAAAGGTGGATGCCCTCTCCTGTGCTTCGGATACTGCGGGTCTCGATCCGGTGCCTCGGCACATTGTGCCTCCTGACCATTTAGTTTCTATGGCTCCCATTGACCTCCAACGTGTTCCTCTTGAGAGAACCTACATACCTCCAGCCCTTCACCTGAAGATTCTGAAATGGGGGCATTCTTCTCAGCTGGCTGGCCATCCTGGAACTCGGAAGTCTTTGTCTTTTATCTCTCATTATAATTGGTGGCCAACCCTGTGCTCGCAAATTAGAGATGAGAGATTTAATCAAGAAAAGTTGTAAGAGTGTCGCTGCTTCCTGGATTTTTGGTGGCAATCCAATCAGTGCAGAGCACAGAGGGGGGTCTAGAATGTCACCAGTGGGGGGTGTAGGGATCTCATTGGCTGCTAAAATCACATGACCCTATTTTATCTATGTATTTCCTGATGAATGCCATTATGATTACAGACTGTGAACTGAACACATTGCTCTCTCTGCTCTGCTTTTTTCAAAGCAAGCAGACACACCATTTCTCAGTGATTTCACAAAGGAAAAGCTGCTAGATAGATTAGTTAGGGTTGGGGTATAGCAAGATTAGGGAATCCTAGACAGTAGTAGTCAGAGATTTTGATATTGCTGCTGACTGCATCTTTGCATTGCCCTAAACTTCCTTGCTGCAGATTTTTTCGGGGACAGCTTGCACAGAAGACAATGTTTTATGGAAATTTATCAAAAGAAATCACTGTGATATACTAGTTTCTTGCAGAAAATTTCATTCCGTGCCCAAAATTTCATTGCTGTAGTTTTGGGGGGACAGCCGGTGTACAACACACCGTTCTTCCATAACACCCCATTTCACAGATATTCCATAGAAAAAAATTCTATTTCTAATCCTAGTTGCCAGTTGCAAAGTATAAGGATTGCAGCAAGAACACTGTTGATTTGGTGTTAGAGTTCTTCCATTAGACCACTTTTCATAGATATTCCAGAGAAAAAAATAATTTCTACACCCCTTTGCCAGTTGCAAAGTATAGGCATTTAATAACACTGTTTCTGCTGGTTTTGGGTTCATGTTGCTGTAAAAGACAACGATAGTCAATGTCCTATTCCCAAAAATTTTGTTAAAAAAAACTCATTTCTTCATGCTAATTTTATTCTGAGTGTCCGAAAGGTCATTTTTGATGGTTTTGGGGTCATGCTGCTGTAAAAGACAGCGATAGTAAAGGTTCTATTGACTCCTGTCAGGGGCCCAACTACCTGCGCCAATGTTTTTTCGACGATTGGTCTGATCTCCTTTCCTGGGCAGAGTTCTCCTCCACTTCTCTAGACTCTGAATCTACGGGGGCATCCACCTTCTATATTGTTTATGGGCAACATCCCCGGCCACCCCTCCCTCTCTCCACCTCATCTGATGTTTCTACCATGGATGCTCAAATTCAGGACATCAATTCTGATGACTTCCTTCTGTACCAAGTCCCAGGCGGACAAGAAACGAAGATCTCCTCCCATATTCAATCCCGGAGATAAGGTCTGACTCTTGGCCAGGTATGTCCAACTAAAATTGCCCAGTGTCAAGTTAGGTCCAAGGTTCTTAGGACCGTTTCAAGTAATCAAGCGGCTCAATTCGATGTCCTATAAGCTACGTATCCCGAACTACTTCCATGTCTCAAGCCTCACTTTTTGAATCGCTTCTCCCGAAATTCCATGTCGCCATCTCCTGTGGCCAATTCAGATGACGTCTTTGAAGTCAAAGAGATACTTGCTGAAAAGTTGGTGTGGGGGAAATGATTCTTTCTGATTGATTGAAAGGGGTTAGGGCCCAAAGACCATTCCTTGGAGGCAGAGTCCAATCTGTCGCCTGACCTCCCCCGTAAGTTTCCTTGGAAGAGGGGTAGACCTAATGGGGGGTACTGTGATGGAGCGTGCCGCGACCTCCGCTCCGGGCACCTGCTGCCCCCGCTCTGCTCCGCACACTCCAGCTCCTTACTTACCCAGACGTGCTCCTGCTTCCCATCCCCATTCTGTCGTGTGCCACTTCCTAGGGTGCACGCGGCAGCTCTTCTAGACTTAAAATGCCAGCCGGTAAGTGGTTAATTGCCGGGCACTGACCCTATATCTTGTTGACTCCTCCAACACTCTCTGCCAGAGTACTGGTGTTCTATAGTGAGAGTGATGGAGTGTGTTTTGTCTACCTGTGTACCAGTCGTTCCTGCTATCATTTTCTGACCATGTTGCCTGCCCTGACCTTACCACCTGTCCCCGACTATGCCTCTATCTTACGATTCTGTACCACGCTGCACCCCGGCCACCACCACAAGTAAGTCACGCCTGGGGTAGTTTCCCGCCGCAGCGGACTACATAGACTCAACTTCCTGTTGTGGCTTATACCACTGCAGGTGGTCCAGTGAATCTACCTACATATGTGACAACAGGATATTTGTTGGTTTTTCAGACGGTTACAAACTGGTGTGCACTCAAAGTAACTCAATACACAGGCATTAATGTCTAAATCACTGGCAACAAAATTGAGACAACCCCTAAGTGAAAATGGACAAATTGTGTGCAATTTGCCATTTCCCCCCCATGGTGTCATGTGACTTGCTACTGTTTAAAGGTTTCAGATGTGAATGGGAAGCGGATGTGCAAAATTTGTTATTGCTTTCACACTCTCTCAAACAGGTCAATGGAAGTTAAATATAGCACCTAATGGCAAAGAACTGTCTAAGAAGCTGAAAAAAATAATTGTTGCCCAACATAAAGATAGGCTAGGATATAAGAAGATTGCCAACACCCTGAAACTGAGCTGCAGCATGGTAGCAAGGACCATACATCTAGTGATGAGCGATTCGGCCAATTATCGTCTTCAAGTCAATTTCCGATTTGGGGAATTATCTCGCCGATGTACGATCTTCGATGACGATTTATCACCGATTCCCATTAAAGTCTATGGAAGGTGAAGTGAAGCTTGAGTTAACACCCACAACAGTCAACTGGATACATGATACATCTTAGTCAAGACAACTAGGCTATAAGGCTATGTTCACACGGCTTAACTGCGGGATGTAATTACTCCCCGCAATTATGCCGTGTGGCCGGGGGCAGAGTGGGAGCGGGGGAGGGAGTGGGGGGCCGGCACCTCGCCGGCCCATAGACTTTCATTACCAGCCGCTGGTAATTCACATGTCACTTATCTCCCCGCCCGGCGGATTCGCCAAGCAAGGAGAGGAGACATAATCCATAGTTCTCTATGAGAACTGTGGATTACCGTCATGACTGGGCCCTTTTCAGCCCGTAATTTGCGCACGTTGACGCGTAATTACAGACAGGAATATGGCCCATTTTAAGCTGTGTGAACATAGCCTAAGGGTCACAGAAAAAAATTCACAGGCTAAAATAATTCATTCCATTCAATGGCTAACCGAAAAGAGGAGGACGGTGTAGCTACAGCAGGTACAGCGGTAACAGCTGCTACGGGGCCCCTTTGACACAAAACAACACACCGGTATTGGAAATGGCACATGGTAATTGGCAGAAGACCCCTATCACTTTTTGCACCACGGACCAACAACTTATCATATATGTGGTGGCAGCAAGAACATACCAACAGGGAACACGGAGGTTCAGCTGGCAGGGCCATACTTAGAGTGGGTGCGGTGAGAGCCAGGGCTGCCGTCAGACATCTATTAACCGTTTCATGGCCACATGCAGCTAAATCAAATGGAGCACCCACTCATTACTACTTCCTATTTTTAACATATCACCGGGCCCCTTTTTGATTCCGGCCCCTGACAGGAATAGTGTCCTATTGACAACCCTGGCATCCATTTTAAAGTAGCCTGACCCCAAAACCAGCAAAAATGCCCTTATGGACCCTCAGAATAAAAATTTGCAATAAGAAATTGAATTTTTAAAAAAAAAAAATTTCCAATGCTGCTTCTGCTGCTGATACAGCTATAAATCCAAAATATGCTATAGTATATAATACCAATGAGAAATGAGATAATTACCAAAAAATAAGCTCAAATAGAAACATTCCTCTAAAATATAACTTTTAATAATACTACCATATAAAATACAGTTAGTATTAAAATTTCAACCACAAAACATGTTATGGAAGGTGTAGGAGAATGCCCAAGGGGTAAGTAGTAGTAGGTACCTAAACTACCCCTATAAAGACACCTAATACTCTCCCTCAGAACGATAGGGAACCCGCCCCGAAAAGGGCGACCCAGTACAGCTGTCCCCTATGTATAGCCCTAATAGTCCCTTACTATTTAAATACAGTGGACTTACAGTCTAAGGGCAAGTGAAAGTATAAACAGCACATACATATGCCTATACAAAGATACCCAGGACCTGACACATAAAGGACAAATAAGGTCCTAGGGTATTCCCCAGACGCTGCGTTTCGTCCCAATCTCAGGGACTTCTCAATGGGGTACAAAAGAGAGTGAACATACAAAACAACAAGTGCTGTGTTAGTTAGAATAAATACATATTACCTTTTTGACGAACATATCACCAGGCTAGTGTGACCTCAGTCATCAGGTGAAACAAACCCTCAGGTCAGGGATATAGAAAGAGTTAGTGTACTCCAAGGTGGGCAAACGATCACACTACCCACAACTGCACTTCTCACACACTCATACTTTATAGAGTGTACTTCCTACCATAAACCGAAGCGCCGCCCACTCCAATCTCTCTCACCACCTGTATCTTATGTAACGATACCTGTAGAATGGGGAAAACTACTGCTGTCGCCTCCAGAATAGCGGCGTCTCAAAATCTCTATTGCGCATGCGCGGATATTCCAAGATGACCAATCCAGTCAAACAGCTCAAGTGCGCATGCGCAAACAAAGTAAAGATAGCGTGGATCCGTCATTTATATCGCAGCGCGTCCTCCGGTGTCATGGTGAGCTCCAAACATGTATGACGTCAGTTAATAGATGCCAAACACTGTATAACATATGCATCTAGCCCACATAGGTTCATAAATGCCCGGGAAATAGCATTAAGGTTTGTATTAGGATTATGTCCACCCTTATAATATATAGTCAAAAACACCCACACTTTTTGGGCCCAAAGGGAAAAATTTTAAGTAAAAAAACGCACTCCCCATTTGGAAATAATGTTATAATACCAAGGAAAACTATATATGCCAACAACTTAGTTTAGTGGAATATCCCAAAATTCCCCAAATTAATCTAGGTCCCCTGCAGTACCCAGTGATGATTTTATAGAGAGTATACCAGAGCATATTAGATAAAAAGGGAAAAAAATACCAAGGATTTTTCCATGCTCTTGGGCGGGACATTTAAATTACAGTCAATTAAAAAAATGATCCCAACGATAGGTGGCACCAGTTTAAATACAGAAACCCAAGCAGAAAAAATATAAGATGAAAAATTTGAAACCACATATACTTTTGTTAAAGAAAGCAAGAAAAGGAGAGTGTTTAAATTTAGACAGGGTGGGAACACATGTTAAACCTATGGGATCCACGGTTTTTTTTTGGAGGATCAATTTCCCCCAGTCCCCTAAAGGTATAGGTGGTCGGCCCAATATCGATCCCCCAAAAAATTTTAAAACCCCTTGGGTTTTCCCCTTCCCCCCTTTTTTTCCCCAGATGTGTTTTAGAAATAGGGGTGTCCATATGTCTTTTTTTTAATTTATCCCCTTTACTTTGTTCACTATTCTCCTTTTGAACTAAAATTTTCTTTTTTCCCCGGGTGTTCATCCCACACGGGCAAGTAGCCAAATAAATAAAAAAACCTTTTTGATGTACGGGTTAAGGGAACCCTTTTTTTTGTATCCCTTTTTGGCCCTTCATCATCATTGGCCCCCTTTAAAAACTCCTTGCAGTTAAACAACAGGGGGCCCAAAATTTTTCATTTTCCGCATTTGAAAAAACCCATTTGGTTGCCTCCTGAGGCATGATTGCTTTTGAGGAGGTGCACAAAAATGACTTGTTGACCTCAATCTATTACAATAACTTACGACATCCGATAGGTATTCTGTGGAGAATGGTGGCTGAAAGGTCTTTAGGACATATCTGTAGAAGAAGTTGTTCAGTATGCTATGATGTTCGTTCATAAATTGATATGGCATTTCGCTTAATGAATCCCCAGTAATACGGAGATACATATTATTAACGACAGTCTATCGGGTTCCAACTCAAGGTCTTTGAAAACCAACTAGGTTCATGGAGCGGTGGGGGTTGGGGGGGGTGCCGCGATGCTGGGTTACATGCCTATTGATTGGTTCCTTCAAAGGTTTTTTTGGATATCCACTCTACATATAAATCTTTCTTCAGATTCCGAAGCTTTTTTCTCTAATGGTCCACAGTAAGATAAACAGTTTCTCTAACGTACGGCGGTACTGCCCGTCGGTATCCCCTCTAAGTAAGGTGTTCGGAGGTGGACAACTTCCACTTGAGAAGGACTGTTAGGAGATGTGCTTTGTTCTATACACTATAGTTTGCGTGTACAGTACTCACGCGGATTTTTGAGATACTCTAAAATCCAAGAATGGTTTAAAGTTAAAATCGTCATTCCATCGTTATTCTGTCAATCTTAGTCCTATCTTGTTTACTTTAAGACTCAGCAAAGGTTTCATGGATGGTCCATCACTTCCACAGATGAAGATGTCATCAATGAACGTGTCACATTATGATGTATATTGGTCATCTGTTATTCTAATCATTGAATTACCATCGTGTCTCCACCTGCCCCTAGGAACACAAAATTTGATGATGTGGGAGCACTAATAGGGCATCCCCTTTGCAGTCCACTGAGCTGGGGGTAGATCTTGTCGGTCAAATAGGAAAGGTTTTGTTTCTTATCTCAAGAGAGAATTTAAGTAATGACAAAATGAGTCACTATGCGTTTAAATTGGATACCCTAGACTCCAGGAAGTAACTAATTGCTTCTAAAGGCTTTGATAGAGGTATTGAGATAATGTGCCTCTCCCATCTTATACAAAGGTTGGGTATCATGTATCGATCACAATGCTCCAGTTTCAGGAGTAATTGAAGTGTCCCTGATGTATGAGGGCAGAGTGGTCACAAAGTCATATGGTTCATTGTTGAATATATGCCAAAGATCTCTGAGTCAGACTGCTATTCCGGAAACAAAGTGTTCCCCATACGGGGGTTTTTCCTTGTGAACCTTAGGGAGCATAAAACGTAGCATTCTAGCGACTGTTCCGGCAGTAGGAAGTCGTAACATTCAGATTTTATAATAAGTTATTGGACAATGCTAATCCAGCAGGGGACCCTTTCATTAAGTCGAAAACAAGCGGAAGAGGATCCTTTTTAAAGCACCTTTGTAAACACATTCTAATCTAGTAATAGGTTAAGGCACATTGCTGATATTCGCCACATCAGTTATTCCACATTACTCGCCTTATCGTGATTTGATTATAAATAGATTTGTCATCTCTAAATCTTTTAAAGCCTGTCTTCTCTCTGGGATGAAAATTTTTTGAGCCCTGAGTCATTGGGTTAAATTGTTTGAGATCTCCAATCACTGTTTCAAAAAAACGCATCAGATGCAAGAATAGGGTTGTGCGAGGTGGGCATACAAGAGCTTTTTGTTGCAAAAGTAGTGGTACGGCCGTGCCCAAAGGTTTTTCTCCTCAGACATGATACTGCACAATGTTCTTACCAATAAGGTCATTAGGTTTCTCTATCCAAGCTTTTCATTCGCTTAGATATCTTTTTGATGAAAAAACATACTTTGCCCATTTCAATTTTAGAAATAAAATTGACCGCAAATTAAGAATCTACCACCAGATCAGGGGCACTGCAATGGGGAGCCATAGTGTCGACATATGCAAATTTGTTCTTGGGTGGTGTGAGAACATCGATGCAGTATTCAATGATGAGAATGACAGATGGATCCAACTATGATCATTAATGTGGACTCGGTTCATTGATGACATCTTCATTCTGTGGAGGCGTCGAGGACCATCCTTTTGAAACTTTGCTGATGTCTAAAAGATATACTAGATAGGGGACTAAGCTTCACTATACATGGATTGAGAATTAGTTTGAACCATTCTTGGGATTTGAGTATCTCAAAAATCGGTATGTACACTCAATATAGAGTGTATAGAAAAAGCCACATCTACTACAGTTTCTCAGATGGAGGTTGTCATCCGAGACCACTTACTTAGAGGGATACCGCGGGGGGGCAGTTTCTCCGTCTTAGGAGAATCTGTTCTGACGTTGGGGACCTTTAAGACGACACAAGCTTGGTCTGAGAGAAAGATTTAGTAGGAGGGGATATCCAAAAAACCTCTGAAGAAAAAAGGCTATCTGAGGGCATTAAGAGTGACAGAGTGACCTATTGGGTTTCAAAGATTGAGTGAAACGATGACTCTGTAAGAAGGAGTGATTCCGTATTATCGGGGGAGGTGTTCATTAGGCATTGCCTATCCCTCGATTACGGTTCAATCTATCAGTCAGATTCTGCGAACATTCTTCATTACAGGATGATGTCCTACAGACCTTTCTGCACCCATCTCCACACGAATACTATAGGACGGGACGTAGTATTGGTGTGTATAGATGGTCAAAAGTCATTTTTGTGACCTCACTTCAAAGGGAACATGG
Organism: Phyllomedusa bahiana; assembly: GCA_025379985.1. Taxonomy (NCBI): domain Eukaryota; kingdom Metazoa; phylum Chordata; class Amphibia; order Anura; family Hylidae; genus Phyllomedusa; species Phyllomedusa bahiana. Next base: position 42,913 of record JAODAL010025865.1, on the reverse strand, counting down.
CTCAGCATGGCACACAAATGGGTGTTTCCACCTAGCGGTAAATGCAATTTGCCACTGGTTGTTAAACTGCAAGGAGTTTAAGGGGCACTAATGATGTTGATGCCAGAAAATTGTATATAATCAGAGGGTTTTCATTAAACTGTACATCCACAGGTGGTGATTTATTTGGCTACTTGCCAGTTAGTGGTATGATAATACGTGGTTTAAACGAAAGTGGAGTTCAACGCAGAATAGGTGAACTGTAGTGATATTAAGAGACATATGGACAGCCTTTTATTGCTAGACCACAATACTGGGATAAACATGAAGGGAAACAAGATGTGTAGCAATTTAGGGCATCGATATTGTCGAACTATTAGTGGAGGTGATGGCGGAAAAAATGATCCTGCCAAAGAGAAAACACGGTGATCGTTAGGTTTGAACCAGTGTGTACAACTGGTCTAATTGAATCACTTCTTTTCTATGCTTTCTTTAACACTGTAAATGTGTGCCAATTAACATCTTATATTTTTTTCTGCTGCTTTTGTATTTATCTGGACCCCACCCCCCCGGGCGCTGCAACCATATGCGTTGGGATCATTGTTTTAAGTTGACTGTAATTTATGTCCTGCCTAAGAGCATGATTATCCTTGCGGTATTTGCCCTTTTATGCTTAATATTCTTGGTTTTATTCTCTAATAACTATCATATGGCTATCTGCCGGGTACCTAGATTATGGAGAGAAGTTTGCATATGTCCACTTTAAACTACAGTAGGTGGATATATTAGTTTCCTTGGTATTATATCATATTGCCACATGGTAGTGCGCTATATACTTAAATTTATCTTGGGTGCTATAAGGTTGACTGTTTTTACTTTAGGATATAGGGTTGCATATATTCCAATTACATCTTAAAGTCTTTCGTTTCATTTATGACCCATGTGGGATAGATGCATATGTTATACAGTGTTTGGCTTCTATTAATGACGTCATACATAGTTTGGAGCTCACTGCACGGAGGACGCGCTGCGATATAAAATGACGGATCACGCTTTCTTTTACTTTGTTTGACGATTGCGCTTTGAGCTGTTTGGACCATGCGATTGTTCTTCTTGAAATATCGAGCATCTGGCAATTGAGAATTTTGAGTCAGCAGCTATTATAGGCGGCCGGGACAGCAGTTAGATTTCCCATTCTACAGGTATCGTTACATAAGATTTAAGGTGGGTGAGAGTGATTGGATCGTGGGCGGCGCTGTCGGTAATAGGTAGGAAGACACTCTATCTAAGTAGAGTGTGTCGAGAAGTGCGCCATTTGTGGGTAGTGTAAATGTTTGCCCACCTTGCGAGTACACAAAATTCTTTCTATATCCCTGACCTGAGGGTTTGTTTCCCCTGATGACTGAGGTCACACTAGCCTGGTGATATGTTCGTAAAAAAGGGTAATATGTTTTTTATTCTAACTAACACAGCACTTGTTGTTTTGTATGTTCACTATCTTTTGTCCCCCAAATTGAGAAGTCCTGGATTGGGACGAAACGCACCCGTCTGGGGAATACCTAGGACCCTATTCTTTCCTATATGTGTCAGGTCCTGGGTATCTTTGTATATGCATATAAATGTGCTGTTTATACTTTCACTTGCCTTAGACTGTAGTCCACTGTATTTAAATAGTAAGGGACTATTAGGATTTATACATAGGGGACAGCTTGTACCGGGGTCGCTTTTCGGGGCGGGTTCCTATCGTTTGAGGGAGGTATTAGGTGTCTTTATAGGGGTAGTTTAGGTCCCTACTATACTTACCCTTGGACATTTCCTACACCTTCCATAACATGTTTTGGGGTTGAAATTTTAATACTATACTGTATTTTATATGGTAGTACTATTAAAAGTTATATTTTAGAGGAATGTTTCTATTTGAGCTTATTTTTTGCTGTTACAGCTACTTGTCATTCTACTGCTGGCACATTGCTGACGTTGTTCCATCGCGACATTAGAAGGTGAAGAAGAGGCAACAGATGTCTCCAGTTGGTCAATGAGCCCTGTATCAAATTCCTGCATTCTACTGCCAATTTGTTTGGGTGGAAGGAAATTGCTCACTTTTGATTTGTAACATGGATCAAGGAGGGTGGACATCCAGTAATCGCTTATCAAACAAACATGGAACAAACAAGAGAAGTCGGTACTAGGTATTGGAGAGCGTTCTGGACTCTGCAGGAGTCAATTATGCGTTTGATTTCATATTCCAACTTCCCGTGTACGACCACAGTGCAAGGAGGAGGACAACCGACAATGGCGGGAATGTATCTTTTTACTAGAGATTTATGAAATACCGGATGAATGCGGAGTGAATTCGGAAGTTGCAATCTGAAAGATACCGGGTTTAAAATTTCCGTGATGACAAAAGGACCAATAAAGCGAGGGGGGAATTTTGTAGATGTGACCTGAAGACGGAGATTTTTTGTTGAGAGCCACACCTTGATGCCAACAACATATTCAGGTCCGGGTCGATGTTTTTTATTTGTGTATTTAATTTGTTGTAGTTGGGTTTTTCTAGAGTCTCACAACTCCTAGCCTAGACTGTGCACAGCCGCTTAACGGCGAAAATTTAGATTCGCAACCTGTTGCAGCGGAGTACCTGGGGTGAAACTCGTAGTTACAGTCAGTCAGGTCGAGGAATTCTCGTGGTTATTTAGAGCGAATTCGGCCATAGGCAAATATTCAAGGACAGACAGATGCCCAACCTGCCACAGAATGCTCTCCAGAACCTCGACACAAACTGTACCCCTCTGTCAGACACAATACTGGAAGGAAAACCATGGAGTTTCAGTATATGACGAACAAATAGACCGGCGAGGATTTTGGCTGAAGGTAATTTTTTTAAAGCAATAAGGTGACATTTTAGAGAAGCGATCCACCGGTTTTAAACATGTCTGCTTTTGTGTTAACTAATGCTGAAATTCAAGTATTGTCTAAAGGGTTTAATTTTGCACCGTCCAGACCTTTTGACGTTTACAAAACTTTGGTGGACGTCAATAGGTTTGCACGTGCACTTACTGTCAAAAATCATTTTTTTGAGGAAAATAAAAACAAAGACGAGACACAAAGTGAAGTACTTATCCATACAGAGATGAACCCAATAATATGTAATAAGGAGGAACTAATTTCACATGACTTTAGAGAATTAAAATCTATGTCTGAATTAAGATCATTACAAGCAGAAAATAATAATTCAGAACCATTTGTTAATAAACATGTGGTTCCTAATCCTTACTTCTACCCTATCCAATCACGCCCTGAGATACTTGATGTCTTTCAGGAGATGATTGAAAATGATCTTGTCTCATTTGCAGAGTCAAATAAAACTAAAAATAAATTTAGGAATAATCTGACTAAATTGGAAGGGATAGCACTAAAAAATTTAAAAAACAATAAACGGATTACTGTGAAAATGGCTGATAAGGGGGGTGCTGTGGTTGTCTTGGATTCAGGTTTATATAAAAAATTTAATTTAGAATTGTTGAATAATAAAGATATATATCGGAAATTGGAACAGTATCACACAGGCCCCTTTCAAATAGAATACAGAAAGCACTTGGATGAAGGAGTTAGTATGGGAGTTTTCTCTGTAGAATTTGCCAAACGATTGTATGTGGATTATCCAACTTCACCAATCATTCATTCCCTTCCTAAAATACACAAAAATGTATTCCCTCCTCATCAGGCCTATAGTATCGGGCATCGGTTCTTTTAGTGAGAGAGTCAGTGAGTGGCTAGATAGCCTCCTCCAACAAATAATACCGCAACTACCAGGTTATTTACGGGATACAAAGCACACTATGGCTTCACTAGAAAAGATCAAATGGCAGGACAATTTCCTATGGTTCACCTGCGATGTAGTTGCTTTGTATCCCTCTATCCCACATAATATGGCTCTGATTACATTAAGAAGGTTTTTGTTGAAATATAGCTCATATGAGGATCAGATGTGTGAATTCATTATCATGGTTGTGCAATTTTTATTATCGCACAATTATTTTTCGTTTGACAAACAATTTTTTCTGCAATTGCAAGGAGCCCCAATGGGCGCGAAATTTTCCCCCTCCCTAGCAAATATTTTCATGGGCATGTGGGAGGAGGACTTTTTGTTTTCGGACCTCAACCCTTTAACCTCCCATATCAGGTGGTATGGTCGCTACTTGGACGACCTCCTCCTGATATGGGAGGGTCCACGAGACCTGATACCGGAATTTATAAAGTATTTGAACAACAATGAATGGAACTTAAAATTCACGTATCTGACACATACATCATCAATTAATTTCTTGGATGTGACACTGGAGGGCATATCTGGTACCAATGTTAATATTAAACCATATTTAAAACCTTCTGCACAGAATTCTATATTGGGTGCCAGATCATGCCATCCGCCCCATGTGGTTCGGAATATACCCACAGGGGAATTGATAAGGATAAAAAGAAATTCTAGTAATCCAATTGAATTTAAGAAGCAGCAGGATACAGTTCTCAAAAAATTAAGAGGGAGAGGATATTCAGATAAAATGCTACAAAATAGTAAAAACAAGGTGGAAAAAATATCTAGAGAAACACTGATACAAGAGAACCATAAAATTAAAAAGGATTTTAAAGGTATTACCTTCAGTACTGTGTATTCATCCCAATATAACCACATAGTAGCAATAATTAAAAAACATCTGCCGATACTAAAAGCACATCCTCGTTTGAAGGACATCCTGGATGATGGTGTTAGATTTGTAGCGAAAAATGCCCTAATATTCGGCACACTAATCTCACCAAGTTTATTTCTTAGTGAACAGGAAACAACAAAAAAAACCTGGTTTACGTACAAGGGATCATTTAAATGTGGACATTCGGTCTGCTTAACGTGTAAATATGTAGAAGTACGAGATAATTTTACATCATTTACCACGAATAAAAATTATAAAATTTACCAATACATTAATTGTAATACAAAAAATGTGGTTTATTTGATATCTTGCATCTCGTGTAAAGTGCAGTATGTGGGCTGCACATCCAATACACTGAAAACTAGAATGACATCTGTCTGATGCTCGTAATGCCAATTGGCATAGAAATATGTCAGCGGTTTCAAAGCACTTCATGGACGTTCACGCTGGCAATACCACCGCGTTCCGTTGTATGGGTATAGAACGAGTGTTCTTACCGAAAGAGGTGGAGACGCTGCGCAATCTTTTATTAAGCAGGGAAGCCAAATGGATTTTCGAGCTGGCAACAAGATGTCCATATGGTCTTAATATCAAACATGATCTTTTATACTTCTATTAAATTTGAACATGTGATGTACGAATTTCTTTAGTCCAAATTAGATATAAAGAAGAATTAGAACAATTATGTATATATCCTGTAACCGGTCTTTGGTCTTGTAAGCTTATGTGGTCAAATGCATATGTTTTTTTTTAGATATACGTTTTGAGCTGTTATAGGGTTAAAAATCAGGGAGTAACCTATTTTGTCTTTCCCATGATTCCCCCTTTATAAACCTCGATCATTCACACAGAGATAGACCAAGAGTAAGGTATGTAATTACCGAAACGCGTCGGTCTGTTTGGCACAAGACCACATCAATGTGTGATCCCTGTCTATGAAGGTGTGTGTTCCTATACATGCATCCTATTATGCACTTTATGGAATGGATGTAATTTCCTTTTTAAAATGAAGAAATAAAAGCATATATTTTTTAAATAAGCTGCACCGACATCGTCTATCGTGGATGCTGGATCTTTTTCTAAAAGAAGCGATCCACCACTACCCAAATCACCGACCTACCCTTGGAGGGAGGAAGGTCGGTAATGAAATCTATGGAGATGTGAGACCAAGGTCTGTTGGGCAACGGAAGGAGGTGCAATATTCCCTCTGGGAGTTGTTGGGGTACCTTTGCCCTATCACAAGTCTTACAGGCAGTAACAAATTTCTTGACATCACACTGCCACAAAGGCCACCAGTAGGTATGAGATAAGAGGTATCCGGTGCCCGCGATGCCAGGATGCCCGAACAAAACTCAGGAGTGGACCTCCTCTAGAAACTTCAAAAGAAGATGGCATGGAACAAAGAGCTTACAAGGGGGTAGTTTGTGAGGAGCCGAGCCTTGCGAGTTGGCAATCACAGAAACTAAGGGCGACATGTATGATCGGGAGTTGCGCCTGTTTTCTGGCGAAAACTACAGGTCACCGATCCGAATCCCCTGTCGGACGCAGTGATGCGATGTTAGGCGCAGGGCCCTTTGGCACTTCGGAAAGCGCCCAACATTAAGGGGCATGTAATGAGCCCGGGTGTGGGCGTTCTGGGGCGGGACGCGGCTCATTCGAATACTCCGGGATGTATGATCACGGCTCGGCAAAGTGCGGTGCTTGCAGCGCTCGCAGCTCAACAGGCAGGACCTAGTTGAAGTTGGTTAATGAGCCGGAGGAGGCAAAGTGAAGTGAGAACGAAACATGAGAGGAAACATATAGAAGATCGCAAAAGAAATACATCTCAGCTCCGTGAGGCATGGAGTATAATTCCAAAAAAAAACATTTTTATTAGGTGTAAAACATTTTCAGAAAAAGCGCTAAAACCTTCTAAAAAAAAAAACATAAAAAAAATCACTTTCCAAAAATCTAGAACGGCGCAACTCAGGAATTAGGATCTTGGAAATTGCCAGGAAACTACAGTAATTAAAATTCTGTAAGTGCTTCTCATTGGTCGGCAGAAACCAGGCAACCCATTAAAGCGACAGTGACCCATTAAAACCTATGGGGAAGTATTGACCAATCAAATTCAAAGGCGGGACAGTTCAAAATACAGTAAAAATGCAGCAAGAGCTGATTGGTTGAGCTATCGGGGCTTGGCAACCCGGGCCCAATCAGAATAGGAGCGAAAGGGACCATTCTAACCTATGGAGAAGTATTGACCAATCAAATTCAAAGGCGGGACAGTTCAAAATACAGTAAAAATTAAGAAAAGAGCTGATTGGTTGAAGTAGCGGGGGCTTGGCTATCCGGCCCAAATTCAGAGCGCGGCTACTTTCTCCATTGTAGTTTTGGACAGATCGGGGCACTGAAATCTCAGCGCCGTGCGGCATAGAGTATTAGTAAATAAATCGTTTTTATTAAGTGTAAAACATTCTCTGTAAAAGAGCTGAAACCTTCTATAAGCATACAGAAATAAAATCACTAACAACGCGTTTGTCGCCGAGACCGGCGCTACATCAGGATTTGCGATATAGAGAATTGCCAGGAAATACAGTTAAAATTTAAATCCTGTAAGCTCTTTCATTGGTCGGCAGAAACCAACCAATCAGAATAGGAGCGACAGTAAAAACCCTTTAAGCTATGGAGAAGTATGGACCAATCAAATTCAAAGGCGGAACAGTTCAAAATACAGTAAAAGGCAGAAAAGACTGATTGGGTTTTTAAAAAGGCGGCAGATATGAATCACCAATCATATGTAGTGCGTCTACTTTGAGTGGAGAAAAGAAGGGCACGATAGAAGAGCGCCTAAAAAGTTATTAATGTCTATGGGAAATATTCTAGTTTCTGTGATTGGTTGGGGGGAAGAGGGGCTCGTCAGCTTAGCCAAACAGGGGGTGAGCTACCCTTTCATAGAGTTCTATGGGGAAAAGAAATGCAAAGCGAGCTCTGTTTGTGATTGGCTAAGTTAAAAGAGGCACGGTTTTTTGGACCAATGGGAGAGCGAGCGACGCTCTTATGGGTTTTCTAATGCAATTTTTAAAAAAATGTAAGGGCCCGAATCAATGATAACACTAATTAAGTTGTACCGATGTGTATATAAAATGAACAGTAATAGGGGATTAACGAAAATAAAGAACTAAAAATGAATTCAATGAGTTAATTTTTATTTCTTTATTTTCGTTAGCCAATGAACAATAATATGGGTGTAACGAAAATAAAGAAATAAAAAGGCTTTTTACTGTGATTGGTCTTATTCTCCATTAGGTTTTATAATGGTTCACGTCGCTCTATTTGATTTGGCTGGTTTATGCCGACCAATGAGAAGCGCTTACAGAATTTGAATTACGGTATTTCCCGGCAATTCGAATATCCCAATTTCCGATGTTGCGGGTTCGGCCAAACGCGTTGTTATGGATTTTATTTCTGTATGTTTATAGAAGGTTTTAGCTCTTTTACAGAGAAGGTTTTACCCCTTAATTAAAACAATTTATTTACTAATACTCCATGCGCCGGCGCTGAGATTTCAGTGCCCGATCTGTCCATAGACTACAATGGGAGGAAAGTAGTCGCGCTCTGATTGGGCGGGATAGCAAGCCACCGGTAGCTCAACCAATCAGCTCTTTTCTTCATTTTTTTCTGTATTTTGAACTGTCCCGCCTTTGAATTTGATTGGTCAATACTTCTCCATAGGTTAGAATGGGTCCCTGTCGCTCCTATTCTGAATGGCCGGGATAGCCAAGCCCCCGCTGCTTCAACCAATCAGCACTTTTCTGCAGTTTACCTTTTAATTTTAAAACTGTCCCGCCTTTGGAATTTGATTGGTAAAATATTTTTTTCCATGGGTTTTATAAGGGGTCATGTCGCTCCTATTTGTTTGGGCCCGGGTTTTTTTCCTGCCGCCCAATAAAAAAGAGCTTACGGGAATTTGAATTGTTTGTATTTCCCGGTTTTTTCCCCAATTTAAAAAATTTCCCTGATGTTCCCGCCTTTCCCTTGTTTTTTTGGGAAAGTGTTTTTATTTATGTTTTTTTTTTAAAAGGGGTTTGAGTCTTTTTCTGAAAATTTTTTACACGTAAAAAAAAACGCTTTTTTTTGATCATAACTCCATCCCTTCAGGGACATTTTTAATGATTTTTCGCTCTTTTTCCGCCTGTCTCGTTTCGGAAAACATGTTAGGCGCGCCCCTTCTGGCCAAAGGGTCCCCGAAATGCGCCCCAGCACAAACAGGCGCGGGGAAAAATTTTACACCGCATGTATGGGCACCTCCTCGGGCCCAGGGGGAATTTCTTAGGCGCAGTCCCGCCTGCGCTAAGTCCCGCACTGCGCCTCACACCTGGCGAGGCGCGTTTGGCTTTTCCCTGCATTTTATGAGCGCACCCCCGGGGCGCCGACATAATGAGGTGCAGTTTTTAAACGTTCGAGAGCTGGGAAAACTTGCCCCCGCCCGTGGCGGCTTCAACTTGTCGCCCTAAATCTGAAAGTGGGGGCAGCCAAAAAACTACACCCGGAGCAAGGATTTTTTCGGGTTTTCCCTTCCCCGGGGAAAGGGGGCCCAACTTGAAACCAAAAGCTTCGGGAAAAAGGGGGGGTTTAAACTTTTTTGCCCCTGGGCGGTAGGTTACCACAAAGTTAACTATTTTAAAAAAAAAAGGGCCTTTTTGGTTCCTAAAGGGGGTTTTCAAACCCGTTTAGCATTGTCAAGAAAGAAAATTTTTTTATGATAAATTTAAACAGTCACTCTATCCCGGGCCCCCCTCCAAAAGGGTGTTCCCCTTAAAAGGGCCCCCTTTAATTTCCCCAACAATTTTCTGTTCCCAATATCATAATTATTTCTCCATTGGGGAAAGAATTTTCTGGAGTTGAGGGCGTTGGGTGGAGGTTGGTTTTAAGGGTTTTTCAGCCCCCCGGGGACCAGGATGGCCCCTACACCTAATTCAGAGCATACCTCTACGCCCAAAAGGTTGTTTGGATCAGGGGGGCCCAGGAAAAGATGTCGAAGAAAAACTTTTTTTTAAAGGCCCTGAACGTTTTTAAAATTAAAAAACCACATGGGGCCCCCCCCTTTTAAACCAATCAGAGTCCTCCAGCCCAAACACAGGATTATGGAGGTAGTAGGGAAAGCTCAAAATAATACCCAAATGGCTAGTTCTCCATGCCCAAAAAAAAACAGTTTTTTCGGAATGAAAGCCCCCAAAATTGTTCAAGAAATTTTGGTAGTATGGTATTCTTTCTCCCCCCCATTTAGGGTGGGTGGAATTGCCCCTAAAGAAATGTGAAAAACAAAAAACGGAATTAAATTTCAAAACCACTAGGACTTGGGCCACAGCCATACAAATTAAAAATTTAATGGAAAGTTTCTGAACAATAGGGCCCTTTGGCAAACAAGACTTTTGACCCCAAAGGAAATCAATTTTACGGGAAAAGAAAATTATTGTTATCCAGGTTGGGAGTACCTGTAGCCTGGGTTATTTTTTTGACGTAATTCAGGCATTTGTTTTTTCCCCTTGGTGCCCTAGGCCTAGTCGGGAGCTCCTCAAAACGGGCCGGGCTCCCCACAGTAAAAGCAAAAGGCATTTTCTGACGATGTCTCCTCCTGATGGCCGTGGGGGGCCCAACCCCCAGGGGCCCCTCTTCAGGTCAAAATGATGAAGGGGGTGGAGGGGAGTTTTATTTGATACAGCAAAAAATAGGTTTGACGGAGAGCCTACCTAAAACTGCCCAGCCAACCCCCCAAAAGTTCTTCTTAATTTTTGTCAATGGATATTGAAAAAGTCATGGGGGTCCCCAAAAGGTTTCAGGGATAGTTTTGACTAAAACATGCATCTTTCACTGCTTTGGGCGCCCCTTTTCTGAAGAGTGTCTTGGAGGGTTTGGGCAGGCACCCAATTACGAGCGCCATTGGCGGATTTTGGAAAGTAAACCCCAGCGGCGGGCCCCGTGAATGAATGGGGTTTTTGTAATGTGCACAGTTGGATTGTTATAAATATGACCCAAGGCCAGAAAAAAAAATTGTCCCCCAAAATCTCCCCCTTGGGGCCTCAGGAGGCATATAATGCCCAACCTGGGGTGGGCCCTGGAGGGGGAACCCCCATGGAACTAAAGGAAAAATGATTGAACCAAAAAAACGGCGAAGGATTCCCGAGGTCCGGAATCTATCAGGGTTGCCTCAAAAACAGTCAGGGGGATATTTGGTTTGTGCTGTTTGGTTGGGCCCCCAAAACCAGGGAGGTTTTGGAACTGAAGGGCTTGGGTAGGTGCGGATTGACTAGCATCAGCTGAAGCCCAAAAACTGGGGCATAAAGCCCGCCATGCCCTGACAGTGCATTTCCAACGCAGTCAGTACAATGAGTGGGAAAACGCAATCGGCCTGCTATACTGTTAGGGACTCTCAGGGACCCACGCAGAGACACAGACGAGTTGGGGGGACCCCGACACTGGTCCCAAACCTCTGTCCTGCCTTTTGGGGGATCCTGACTCCTTACAGGTTGGGCCCCAACTGAAGTGATGACGCTTGAGCCAAGTGGAACAAACACGAAGACAAACAAACACGGAACAAACAAAAGAAGTGGGCAGGCCCAAATCAGTAAACAAACGGGAAGTGCAGTACAAAAAGTCAGACAAAAAAATAACCAGGAACCAGGCAAAAAGTCAAAGGCACGAAATCAAATAAGGTACAGGCGAACTTCAGGAAAAAACCCTACAGCAGGCAAAGGGGGAAAGGAAGGTGAGGCTATAAAAGGGAGGGAAGGAAAAAAGAGCAGAAGTGATAGGAAGAGGGGGGAATATCAATCCCAAAAGGGAAAACGTTAACCCAAATGGTATTGGGAAGGTTTTTGGCCCGGGCATTGGGAGAAAAATTAGGCATACAGAGTTTGCAAACGGTTCCCCTAGAGAAGTAAAGGCAGAAGCCGCAGCTTGGTCGCCGCGGCCGTGGCCGGCGACCAGAGCCAGATGCAGAGGGCCTATTAGGCTCGAATGTGACACCGCTGTTCAATTTGATTGCCTTGAGGAATGTGAAATTTGAAATCAGAATGTGAAATAAGCTTTTTTTCAATACGACCTTTACTACTGGTGTCTTTTACAGTGACCTGACCACAAAACCAGCAAAATGCCCTTACTGACCATCAGAATAAAAATAGCTGGAAGAAAAGATTATTTCAAGCAAGAATTGTCTGAATAGGACATTGAGTATCGCTGTCTTTTAAAGCAGCATGACCCTAGTACCAGACAAAATGTCCTTATGCACGCTCCCAATAAAATTTAGAAAACAAATGAAGACGGTTGACTGGGAGGTCCAGATGATGCAGCAACGCTGACAGTTGGCACAAAGCAGAGTGCGAATGCCGGAAGTGTGAGCTAAGACCTCGAGCCTTCCTCTGAAGACAGCCAAGACCTGGGTAGAGCTTGACAAATTTCTGCCTATACGAGAGCGCTTGCCCCTCCGTATGAAATTCAAAACAGTCTGAAGTACCACCACTACATCCTTATTCTTAAGCAACAATGGAATATTTTGCAAAGGATGTTGTCACATAAACTCGTCGTGAATGGGCTCAAAGAGTTCAGGTTCCTTTCCACAAGTTGGGACAAAATGAGCTTCACTTGGCAACGCTGGTTGATGCTCCAGTTCCACCCAGGTGCCCTTTCCCTGGCTTCCTTCTTCTCGTTTTACTGGACGTGCTGGAGGAAACTGTCTCTGCTCTTGGGGTGGTGAATGTGCTCCACACAAACATTGATTCTTGGACAAGGGTTTTACCATTTACTGTATCTGCTTGTTCACAAATTCACTCAGCATGCCGTTTAACATTGTAGATACTGGGAGTATTGTCATTTAGGTGGCATGCCTTTTTCTATGGTTTCCATACCCTTAAAGTGCATAATGTCGCCCTTCTTGTAAATGCGCAAGTATTTTGACAAAGGCAGAGGGCCACTTACCGGAGTACTGCCCTATTTGCACCCCTGGCACCCCTTTCACAATAGCCTGACCTCAAAACAAGCAGAAATGCCCGTATGAACACAGAGAGTAAAATGAGCAGGAAGAAATGAGTATTTGCAACAAGATTTATTTGAATAGAACCTTAAATATCGCAGTTTTTTCCAGCTGCTTGACCCCAAAAGCAGCAAAAATTACCTTTTCAACAGAATAGCCAGAATAAAAGAGTTTTTAAAAAAAACATTTTTGGGAATAGGACCTGGATTATAGCTGTTTTTTTTACAGCACCCTGACCCCAAAAGCTGGAAAAATTATGACTTTTCGGAAACTTTTAAAAATTGTGAAGAAGAAATGCCTGTTAAAAACATTTTTTACAATAGGACCTGGATTATAGCTGTTTGTTTACAGCACCCTGATCCCAAAAATTAGAAAAATGACCTCTCGGACACTTGTAAAAATGGTGAAGAAGAAATGCCTGTTAGAAACAACATTTTCTACCAAAGGACCTGAATTATAGCTGTTTGTTTACAGCACCCTCACCCCAAAAACTGGAAAAACGACCTTTCGGACAGTTTTAAAAATTGTGACGAAGAAATGCCTGTTAAAAACAACACTTTCTACAATAGGACCTTTATTATAGCTGTTTGTTTACAGCACCCTGACCCCAAAAACCGGATAAATGGCCTTTTGGACACTTTTAAAAATTGTGACAAAGAAATGCCTGTTAGAAACCACATTTTTTACCAAAGTACCTGGATTATAGCTGTTTTTTACAGCACCGTGACCTCAAAAACTGGATAAATGACCTTTCCCACACTTGTAAAAATTGTGACGAACAAATGCCTGTTAGAAACCACATTTTTTACCAAAGTACCTGGATTATAGTTGTTTTTTACAGCACCATAACCCCAAAACCATTGACAGTGCTTATAATTTTCAGGAAGAAATGAGTAATTGGAATAAGGCTTTTTCAACAAATCGTGTACAATTGGTGTCTTTTACAGTGTCCTAAGCGACAAACCATAAAAATGACTTTTTGGACACTGAATACAATTTGCAGTAAGAAATGAGCATTTTAAAAACATTTTTTAAAGAGGACCATTTCTTTTTCAAGAGTAATGTGAAGTAGACCGGCTACTTATCGGTGACCTCGGCAACTGGGTCAACAACATCATCAGAGATCCACGCCTGATTCATCTTGATAAAAGTCAAACGATCCACATTCTCAAGGGAAAGCCGGAAACGTTTGTCTGTTATCACACCTCCAGCTGTGCTGATGGTCCGCTCCGAGATGACGCTGGCTGCTGGGCAGTATAACACTTCTATTGCGTGGCAAGCAAGCTCGGGCCGCTCATCCATTTTGGACACCCAGAAGTCGATTGGGTCCGGAACATGTCTAAAAACATCGGTGTTGAGCCGCAGATAATTGTGGATCATGATCTTAAGGCGGTCTCTGTGCCCTGCATTACAGGCATTGGTGAGGTAGTAAATAAGGATTATCAGAGGTCACCCATTAGGCTTCTGCCACAATGCCTGCTGCTGCTGCTGCTACGGCTACTTGACACTCTTCTGCGTCCCCGTTTTGACGTTGTTCCACCCTGACATTAGAACATGAAACAGACACAACAGATGTCTCGAGTTGATCAATGAGCACGGTCTCCAATTCCGGCATTCTACTGTCAATTTGTGTGGGTGGAAGGAAAGTGCTGACTTTCGCTTTGTAATGTGGATCTAGGAGGGTGGCCACCCAGTAACTGCTGTTCATTTTGATGGCCTTCACGCATGGATCATGTTGGAGGAAATGGAGCATCCAAACACTCATGTGAGAGATGCAGCCAGGATGTCCCAAGCCTCGGGGTCGAGGGGCACTATACAGATCTTCCTCGTCTTCCTCCTCCGCCTCAAATCTGTGCCAACCTCTTTCCAATGCAGGGACATCGGTACCATCGGTGTCCAGCCATTCCTCATCCTCCTCCTCTCAGCATGAACACAGCCCTGACTTGCCTCAGATGCTGTACCCTGAGAGCTGAAGCGCCGCCCTGCACCAGCCCTGGACCCTTAACCACCAGCTAACGAAAACCTATAAAGTTGGGAAACTGTCCGTCCTTCTTGATCCGAAGGAGAGTAAGGCTCTGTGTCCGCATCTGTGTCTGCCTCCTCTTCTGTCACTGTTGGGACATGCTGTTTCAGAATGTCCAACACTTGTTCCAGAACTAATATCACCACAAGGGCATTGTCCTCACTGACCATATTGGTGGCTTCTTTAAAACTCGCAAGGATGGTGCAGAGGTCTTTCACCTGCCTCACTCTCTATGGCTCAACACCCCGGGGTCTGAACCATTGCTATTCAGGCCATGCGCCACTTCATACTGCGTAATGGCATTATGCTGCTGCCACAATCGCTGGAGCATGTGGAGGGTGGAATTCCAATGTATTGCCACGACAACAATGAGACGATTGAAGGGGAGGCCAAGATGATGCTGTAACGCAGCCAGCTGGGACGAAGCAGGGTGCGAACACGGGAAGTGTGAGCTCAGACCTCGAGCCTTCTTCAGCAGGCAGTCAAGACCCGGGTAGCGCTTTCGAAATTTCTGGACGACAAGGTTCATGACGTGTGTCAGGCAAGGGATGTGCTTCAGCCTACCACTCTTAAGTGCGGCAAAGAGATTTCGCCCGGTGTCACACACCACCTTGCCTGGCACCAGGTTCTTGTCACCGAGCCACTGCTCGGTCTCATTGCGCAGAGACGTTCACAACTCTTGACCTGTGTGTTGACGGTCTCCAAGACACATTAATTTCAACATGGCCTAGTTTCTCTTGGCACGTGATGCTACCCGTGGACCTTGGGGGACAGAAACCTGCACCATCCCTGCAGTTTTGAAGAGTGTGCACCGAGCCTGAAAGCCACTGTCATCACCAGAGACATCCACCCAACTCACCCAGTGAGCTGTCACAGAGATGTAGCGGCTTTGACCATCCATGTATCGGTGGTCAGATGGACTTTGCTGGACACAGATGCTCGGCATCTGGTATTGGGGCAGGCAAGGGCCATGATGTGACGGAACCCATCTGTGTCTACCAGGCGGAAAGTCAACATTTCCAAGGCCAAAAGCCTGCCAATGCCGACATTCAGGCTTTTGGCTTTGGGATGGTTGGGGTTAAAGCGTTTCTTCTGCTCCCACACCTGGTACACAGAAGGCTGGCTGCTAGACTGGCCGCTGTACGGCGTGCAGGTCAAACTAGTGGAAGGAGAAGGGGTAGGCTGTGTTTCTGGAGGTGGTGGTGGTAATCGGATGACGGTGTTTGGCACTGGGGCTGATCCTTGCTCATGCCGCAGTGAGACATGGGCAGCAGAGGAACGCTTGGTCTTGGAAGTGGTGGAGGAGGAGGAGACAGAGGGTGTCACAGTGGTTGGAAGCCCAGGACATGTATGGCCTTTTTTCTCCAAGTGATTCCTGAATTTCAATTCATGCTTTCGCTGCATGTGACTATTCATATTCGTGGTGGTTAAACACTTTAGATTCTTCCCTCTACTGATGCGCTGATGGCAAATCCGGCATATGACGTTACTCGGCGAATCTGGGGCTTGATCGAAAAAGGCCCAGGCTTCACAGGTCCTGGACCTTTTCTACGGCAATAAGCTAGTAGCGATGTTTCCGCTGCCACCACTGATCATGGCGGGCAGACTAATCTCAGTGGACTTGTGTGACCGCCCTCTCCCTTTCTGAGGCCGGACCCATACTGACACTACCCCATCATCTTCCTCCTCATCCACTGATGAGGCACTCACAAGCAAATGCTGCTGAAAAGACCACGTTGGATCCACAATGTCATTATCAACATCATCATCATCACAGGTGACTTCCTCGTTCTGACAGTCTACATCCTGAAGCTGCGGGCTCGAAGCTACAGGCGCTGCAAGGCGTTTCTGACCGCTCGGGATTTCTGCCGACTGACCAGCTTCCTTCTGCTCTGACGGCATCAGCGATTGGGCCTCAGAGCAGACAAAATTATCCTCTTTGGCCTCTTGATCTTTTGAAATGCCTTCTGACCCCAACCGCATTGTGTCATCAAAGAGCTCTTCAGAACATGGATTATCCACAGCGGTCTGTACATGGGTTGACATTTGGATGCCATTGCTTCAGGTTGGACGAATGCCGACGATGACGACATTTGTGGCCATGAATGAGAGGATGAGGAGGTGAAACCGCTGGATGCAGGTTGCGTTAACCACTGAAGAACAGATTGGCGATGCTCTTCATTACTGAGATTCAAAGGTAACCGACCAAGGGATGACAGGCAGACTGTCATGCAACTGACAATGTGCTCGCTTGCGTGTTGACTGGAGCACTGGAAGGAGCATCTTCTCTTGTACTTACAGCTCCACTTCCTACCCACCTCTTTGTACGCTTACCCCCTGTAGTTTGCTCCATGTTCAGAAAGATAAATATTAAAAAGGTCTAGAAGATTTTTTCACAGTCTCTTATTGAAAAAATGTACTGCAAAGACAGCAAATCACAGGTATTCTTAAATCCCTCTAATTTCCAACTGCCAACTAGGATTAGAAACAGAATTGTTTTTATTGAATATCTGTTAAATGCGGTCTTGTGGAAGAACCATAACACCAAATCAACAGTATTCTTCCTTCAGTCCTGAGATTCACAACTGCAAAGAAGGAATATCAATATACTTTTTTCTACAGATTATGTAAGAACTTTGGTCTTTTCTGACAACTGACAACCAGTAGTAGAAATAGAAATTTTTTCTACTTAATATGCAATAAATGTGGTCTTTTCCACCAACTGACAACCAGGAATAAAACATTTTAATTTTTCTACAAACTATCTAAGACTTGCAGTCTTTTTGGACAACTGACAATCACGGATAGAAATAGAAATTGTTTGTACAGAATATGGAATAAATGTGTTATTTTCCAACAACTGACAACCAGGAGTACAAATATAATAATTTTCTACGGATTGTCTAAGACATGCAGTCTTTTCTAACAAGCAGGGGTAGAAATAGAAACATTTTCTAAGGAAAACCTAATAAATGTGGTATTTTCAGACAACCAGGAGTACAAATAGAATAAACTCTATAGAACTGTGATTTCTTATGAGAGATGAACGTAGCTGTGTATGATGCAGAAGTTCAACCCACAATAAACGGCCCCCTCTCCTATGACACTGTTGGCAGGCTACGCAGAAATAAAATTGGGTGCTTTTTCACCATGGTTTGAGAGGAGAAATATGAGTAATAAATGCAGACATGCACCCCACAACAAAGGGACACCCAGAATTCAGACTGTAGTGGCTGGCAATGCAGAAATAAAATTGGGTGCTATTTAACAGTGGCTTGAGAGGACAAACATGAGTAATAAATGCAGAAGTGCACCCCACAACATAGGGACACCCTGAACTCAGACTGTAGTGACTGGCAATGCAGAAATAAATTTGGGTGCTATTTCACCATGGTTTGAGAGGAGAAATATGAGTCATAAATGCAGATGTGCACCCCACAACAAAGGGACACCCTGAACTCAGACTGTGGTGACTGGGAACACAGAAATAAAATTGGGTGCTATTTCACTGTGGTTTGAGAGGAGAAATATGAGTAACAAATGCAGACGTGCACCGCACAACAAAGGGACACCCTGAACTTAGACTGTGGTGGCTGGCAACGCAGAAATAAAATAGGGTGCTATTACACAGTGGCTTGACAGGACGGATATGAGTAATAAATGCAGACGTGCACCCCACAACAAAGGGACACCCGGAACTCAGACTGTGTTGGCTGGCAACGCAGAAATAAAATTGGGTGCTATTTAACAGTGGCTTGAGAGGAGAAATATGTCTGATGCAGGATCTGCCCCCCCTCAAACAACACCTCCCCTACAGCTATGCAGTTCAGAGCACTGGAGCTGTTTCCAAATCTCTAACTAATACTAACTAGAGTTATCTAATCTTGCTGTACCCTAAGCTAACTAATCTATTAAGGAGCCTTTTCAGTAGTAAAAACACTGGCAAATAGTCTTTACTAGCTTTGAAAGAAGCTGAGCAGAAAGACAGCTGTCCGTTCTGTTCGCAGTGTGTAAGCTAATGGCGCAGAGCAGGAAGTGCAGTCACATAGATAAAATGTGATTTTAGAAGCCAATAATATCCATGCACACCCCACTGATGACGTTCTTCACCCCCCCACCCCCGCAACTTGCTCTGTGCTGATTGGCTGGCCGCCAAAATTACAGGAAGCTCTGAAAATGGAATCCGCGATGACGATTATTGATCAGATTTTAAGAAAAAAAATCTCATCATCTCCGAACCATGATTAACGTGATAATCTGGCTGATTTTAACTTTTTTCGACTTCATCGTACCAACACTACATACGGCAGTTTAACAAAAAAAGGTTCCACTCAAAACAAGTCAACCAAAGAAGTGCTTAGTGTGCACATGCTCAGCATCATATTCAGAGATTGTCTTTTCAAAATAGACATAAGAGTGCTACCAGCATTGCTGCATAGTTTAAAGGGATGGAGAGTTAGTCTGTATCAAATTGGTCTGCATAGCTGTCATCCCAGAAGGAAGCCTCTTCTAAAAATGATGCACAAGAAAGCCCACAGACAGCTTTCTGAAGACAAGCAAACTAAGGACATGGGTGATTGGAACCTTGTCACGAGGTGTGATGTGACCAAGACAAACTTATTCGGTTCAAATGGTGTCAAGCGTGTGTGGCAGCAATTAGGTGAGGAGTACAAAGACAAATGTGTCTTGCCTACAATCAAGCATGGAAGTGGGAGTGTCATGGTTTGGGGGCTGCGTTAGTGCTGCTGGCTATGGGGAGCTACAGTTCATTGAGGGAACCATGAGTGCCAACAGGTACTGTGAAATACTAAAACAGAGCATGATCCCCTCCCTTTGGAAACAGGGTTGGAGGGCAGTATTCCAACATGACAGCAACCCCAAACACACCTCCAAAACCACCACTGCCTTGCTAAAAAAAATTATGGTAAAGATAATGGACTGGCCAAGCATGTCTCCAGACCTAAACCCTATTAAGCATCTGTGGCATCCTCAAACAGAAGGTGGAGGAGCACAAAGTCTCTAACATCCACCAGCTCCGTGATGTCATCACAGAGAAGTGGAAGAGGATTCCAGTGGCAACTTATAAATCTCTAATGAACTCTATGTCCAAATGAGTTAAGACATTGCTGAAAAATAATGGTCGCCACACAAAATATTGACACTTTGGGCAAAATTTGTCCATTTTTTCTTAGAGGTGTACTCACTTTTGTTGCCAGCAGTTTAGACACGGATGGTTGTGTATTGAGTTATTTTGAAGGCACACCAAATTTAAACAGTTATACAAGCTATACACTGACTACTTTACATTGATTTTCATATCTTCAGTGTTGTCCCATGAAAAGACATACAATATGTAAAGAAATGTGAGAGATGTACTCACTTCTGTGTACAACCTACTAAATGTTAGCATGTAATTGCACAGTCTATATCTGACCTGAGGTTGAAAGGCTGAGGTTGAAAGGAGAAGGAACTAAGGCAATATGCAAAGGGAGTCAATTTTGACTGGATAGTGTTACAAAGAGAAACATTCTGAAACTTTGAATTAAAAACTGCCTCTCCTGAAGGATTAAACAAACAACTTAATTTCAGCTGCTTTTTGTAATATTCTGTGAAATTGAATACCATATGCTAATGTCAGCAATGCCAAGCATTCTTACACTAAACGGTTGCCTTGTATCTAAACATAGGTGCAATGTTTACATGGAGCTATATATACTGCACCAATATGTATTGTAGTGTATTACTATAAACTGCCACTTTAAATCAGGGCTATTGACACTGAAATTAATTGTATACAGTATTCCTTTGCTATATACACCCCAGCTCTTGAATTTTATGGGCTTAAATCAGGGCATCACCACCCCTAACGACAGTATTCATGAATGCCTACAGCTTATTGGGTCTTGTCATGTGCCCCGTCCCCATGTTTGCATCACATGCACCTGTGGTGCAGCGTGCGCTCATAAATCCATGGTGCTCAACTATAATGGTAAGCACATGTACTGCTACTAATGCCATTCACATTCTAAATGTGAGCAGGAAACTCTACCACAGTCACTATGTGCAGGTATTCTTCAAGTGTATACCTAGCGTAGTGAATACTTTCTCTATTAGGGTATCTTTGGTTCACTTACCTCTGCCCATATGCTACAGTACTCAATTTTGCATACTGTACAGGTCCCCTTCTTTTTCTTAATGATCTTTCAGAGCTCTCTGTCCCCAAGACCCCCTGATTTATACCCTGAGAAGATTGTGGGGGAAGTGAAAAAATTGGGACAATTAATTTTAACCTGGACCGCTTTTTCTTAAATTACGGTTATCTAGGGTCCAGAGTTGGTAGTGACAGGCTTCCTGACATTGTCGTCCTTAGAGTATAATAGACCTGTTGGAAAGGTAATATAGTGATAAGATACACTTATTACCTTATCTGTACTTTATGTTGCAACTATTTAATAGAATGACATGATACAGCACTACTACTTTTTTCTTTTCTCTATGTTTGAGCCCAGCTGTTTACTATAAGTATTTTAAATACTTTATTAAACGTTATATTTAATATGAAACCCTCCTCTGTGGTATAAATGTGATAATTTCTGCGGAATGTATATGTTTGTTGTTATTGCAATCATTTTTCAATATGGTGTTCTTGATAAAGTCTATATTTGACCTGAGGTTGAAAGGAGGAGGAACTAAGTCTATATGCAGGTAGAGATCAGAAAGATGGAAGTCACCTCACCACAGTGTGAACTACCATTTGAAATTTTCCTTCTGCTCTTGGATGAAACTACATGTGCATAAACACTACATGCAAGCTCACTCAGTTGGTTTACCCTTTCTTTTCAAACTATGTTCCTGATCTGATAGATTAGTTTGAAATGAGAAAGGTAAAATTGTTTGTATGAACGATCAACATATCATTGGTCAGCCTCATTCTCGCCAATTATAATCTTATGCATATGACAAGCTTTACTGACATTTCCTAATTATAAAACAGATCATTAACATTCCCATTCTGCCTCAAAATTTAAATTCCAAATGCACTTATGGATGGTTTGGAGTGTGGGAAAAAACACAGGTACCTTAAGGAAACCTACGCAAACATGGGGAGAATATACAAACTTCACATAGTTATTTCTTTTGGTCAGATTTAAATGCAGCAGTACTAATCAATGAACTACCAAACTGTCTTTCAAGTCTAATGTGGTCAAGTAAACTGATATAGTAGATTAAAATTTATTAATGACTTTCTGAAAAATGTTCTGTTTAAAGCTTAAAGAGCCTCAAAGATCCTTGTTTATTCTCCATTTATCAATAAATGGGTTTTCCCACCTTGTTATAGTGTCTATAACTATATATGCAGCCATCTCGCCGTTATTCAAAGCCAGACCTAGGAATATCACATTGGGAAAACCTCTTTAACTAAATTCTTTTCTAGATATGCAGATGTAATTTCAAATGTCTTACCTCTTATTTTTCTGTCTTGCATAAGCTCACAAATTTGTCATAATACTATAGTTTATAGCATACACTATGACATAACTAAAATTGTGGGGTAAACTAATCTTCCAAATAATGGTTTTAGTAGAGCTATTAGTAAGAGTTATTGCATGTGAATAGGATATCACCACTAACCTAGCAAAGATTTGTTACTTGAAAATGGCCTTCACCCACAAAAATAATTAAAAAATACTGGTCTTTCTTGGGTTTCTCTAAATAACACAGAACACTAAAACACAGTTATATACAAAAAAAATAAGGGGCCCAAGGAAAAGATCAAAAACAAGTAGCAAATTAAATGATACCAGCCAGAGCTTGGCCTAGTCTTTGCAAAAACCCAAAGCAGCACCTGGTGTGTGTAACCTAGCTACAGTACTTGGACACTTCCACGATCATTGTCTGATTAGGATTGGAACAGAATAACTATTTTAGTATAGAACCTCTGGGCTGTGTATGCAGTATTAAAAAAAAGAATTTGTGGGTAAGGGATATGTGACTACATAAACCAGTAGGACACATTGGTGCTCTGACTGACTAAGGGTGCATTTCACTAAGTGGTGCTTGAACCAAGTGGAGTTAAACCAGTTATGTCGAGCGATTAGGTTGAGGAACTTGCAGCACCCAGGATGGCTGGCAACTCTGGAGGCATGACCCTGGGACAGAATGTGCTTCCTTAGGGCAGGGTGGAATTTCTTGCAACTTTACGGGGGCAACATGGACAATGCGGTCATGAGGGATAAGGTACTGTGGTTCAGGGTCAGAATTAGAAGCATCTGTGGACCAGGACAGAGCATCAGCCTTGAAGTTTTTGGCAGCTGGCTAAATGGGGGTAACATACGCTAAATGGGGGTAACACTGCATGGCGGCCACCACCCCGGCAAAAAACACACAGATGGGGGGCACAGTGGTGCTTTTGGGCCCCCCATCTGTGTGGTTTTTGCCGCGGTGGTGGCCGTCATGCAGTGCAACCCCCATTTAGCGTAGGGTCCCACTTAATAGAGGTCGCCTCGACGTGGCAAGTGGGCCTATACGTTTTGATCAAAGAGTATACAAGAACCTCCTGTTCATTTTTTATATAGTTTTGCTGAGAAGCATTAGATAAACGTATAGTGTGAGGATTTGCGTTCCATGCCTCTCCCCTCCATGTTTGAATATATATGTCTATTTCTTTGCAAACGTGGACCAGCACTACTCCCCATTTGGCCCAGGTGTTTGTAATTAGCAGTAGTCTGTATAAGGGTTAAAGCCCTAGTTCTTGCAGTCTGTATGCGGGGAGCCCTGGGAAGGTGAGCAGTGTCTACCTTTCCTTTTGTGGTGGTGGTGCTGTGTGGCGGCCATTGCTGCTGTGATGCTGTACTGGTGGGGTGGTACAGTCCAGAGCCGGGGGGCTAGGTCTGGCAGCAGTGGTGCTGTTGGGCCACTGGGCTGTGCCCCCCATCTGTGTGGTTTTTGCCGCGGTGGTGGCCGCCATGCAGTGTTACCCCCCATTTAGCGTAGGAACCCACTTAATAGAGGTCGCCTCGAAGTGGCAAGTGGGCCTATCCGTTTTGATCAAAGAGTATACTAAGAACCTCCTGTTCATTTTTTATATATAGTTTTGCTGAGAAACATTAGATAAACGTATAGTGAGAGGATGTGGTCTCCCCTCCATGTTTGAAACTAGTTGAACATGAGCCCAATGATATTCAAGATCAGGAGAGTATACAAAATGGAGTAAAAAACTGCATAAAAGATATACCAGCGCTAATGTAAGCAAATTCTTAAAATAAACTTAACACTAGGCGTTAGCCACTGAAAAAGTGTCAGCATTTATTTATGCAAAAAACAGTAAAAAATGGTAAATTACGTGTTTTGTGAGCGTTCCTAGCTCACTTCATCAGGTAATGATCAAGGAGGAGGCACTAGAAAGATCTAAAAAGAACCGCTAAACCACAGTTCAAAAGTGAGGTTGCATTCAAAGGGAATCATAGCTATAAAATACAAAAAATACTTATAAGATTAATATAGAAACATAACCAAACAATGGTAATATCACACAAGTAAAAACTGTGCAATTATCACTAAAATCTACACAGATATACAGTGGGGAAAAAAGAATTAAGTCAGCCACTAGTGATGAGCGCCATTTTCGCAGCTGCCTGTAATTTTGGTGGCCAGCCAATGAGCGCAGACCACAGAGGGGGGTCAAGAACGTCACCTGACCTTGTTTTATCTGTCACGGCACTTCCTGCTCGCCGCCATTAGCTTTCATACTGTGAACAGAACGAATAGCTGTCTCTCTGCTCAGCTTTTTTCAAAGTTAGCAGAGATTCTTTCCCAGCGTTTTCACTACTGAAAGGCTGCTAGATAGATTAGCTTGGTTAGGGTACAGCAAGATTAAGCAATTCAAGTCAGAATAAGTCAGAGATTTGGATATAGCTGCAGTGCCCTAAACTTCCACGGTTCAGTTTCTGAGAGGAGGTGGGGGCGGTTGGTTTGGGGGGAGCAGCTGCTGCATCAGA
Source organism: Phyllomedusa bahiana (assembly GCA_025379985.1). Taxonomy (NCBI): domain Eukaryota; kingdom Metazoa; phylum Chordata; class Amphibia; order Anura; family Hylidae; genus Phyllomedusa; species Phyllomedusa bahiana. The sequence goes on along the minus strand of JAODAL010025865.1, from coordinate 18,193 downwards.
CACAACTACATTAATCTCATATCAAATCTCTGTGATATAGCAGCATATTTTATTTATGTATTGCCCTAAACTATCTGCAAGCAGTTTCTGAGGAGGGGGACCGCTTGGTTGTGGGGGGAACTTCTACATCATACACAGCAACGTTAATCTCTCATAAGAAATCACTGTTCTATACAGTTTTATTCTGGAAAATGTCATTCCTTGGCCACAACTTCTGTGCTGCAGTACAATTTGGACAGCCAGTGTTCAGGACACTTAGGAAATCAGCCCTAAAGCAAAATGGCTTTGATACACAGCTTTTTGGCAGAAAACTTCATTCCATTCCATTTATTCGCTTGCAGCATTTTTTTTCGGCGGGGAAGGTGGGGGAGAGCCGGTGTAAAAGACCCTGTTCTTCCATAAGACCCAATTTCCAAGATATTCCATATAAAAGTATCCTGTCTATAATCCTTAATGCTTGTCGCATTAGACCACATGGCTTGACTATTCTGTAGAAAAAAAGTCAATTGCTAGTTCTATTGGGCAGTTCTAAATTACAAAGACTGAAGGAAGAACACTGTTGATTGATTGTCAGGGTTGTTCCACAAACACAATTTCTTAGATAATTCGTGGAAAAAAATTCTATTTGTACTCCTGGTTGTGAGAAAAGACCACATTTATTAGGTATTCCGTAGAAAACATTTCTATTTCTACCCCTGGTTGTCAGAAAAGACCACATTTCTCAGATAATCCATGGAAAAATATTCTATTTGTACTCCTGATTGTCAGTTGTGGGAAAAGACCACATTTATTAGGTATTGCATAGAAAAAATTGATATTTTTAATCCTAGTTGTCATTTGTCAGAAAAGACCACATTTCTAAGATAATCCGTAGAAAAAAGTAAATTGCTAGTCCTACTTGGCAGTTGTAAATTACAGGGACTAAAGGAAGAACACTATTGATTTGGTGTTACAGTTCTTCCATAAGACCACATTTCACAGATATTTGATAGAAACAATTCTGTTTCTAATCCTAGTTGGCAGTTGGAAATTAGAGGGATTTAAGAACACCTGTGATTTGCTGTCTTTGCAGTACAGTTTTTCAATAAGAGACTGAAAAAATCTTCTAGACCTTTAATATTTATCTTTCTGAACATGAAGCGAAGTAGAAGTGGTAAGCAAGCAAGGAGGGGGGGGGTAGGACGTGGAGCTCGAGGTATGAGACAAGGCGCTCCTTCCAGGGCTCCGGACAACACGCAAGCGAGCACATCATCAGTTGCAGGAGCGTCAGGCCTGTCATCTCTCGGTCGGTTACCTGTGAATCTCAGTAATGAAGAGCGTCGCCAATCTGTTCTTCAGTGGTTAACACAACCTGCATTCAGCGGTTTTACCTCCTAGTCCTCTCAATGACACAAATGTCGTCATCATCGTCATCAGTATAACCTGAAGCAAACGCAGCCCAAATGTCAACCCATGTACAGACCACTGTGGACAACCCATGTTCTGAAGAGCTCTTTGATAACACAATGCGGTTGGGGTCACAAGGCATTTTAAAAGATCAAGAGGCCAAAGAGGATGATTTTGTCTGCTCTGACGCCCAATCGTTGATGCCGTCAGAGGAGAAAGAAGCTGGTCAGTTGACAGAAATCCCGAGCGGTCAGCAACACCTTGCAGTGCCTGTGGCTTCTAGCCCACAGTTTCAGGATGTAGACTGTCAGGACAAGGAAGTCACCTGTGATGATGATGTTGATAATGACATTGCGTATCCAACGGGGTCTTTTCAGCAGCATTTGGTTGCGAGCGCCTCATCAGTGGACGAGGAGGAAGATGATGGGGAAGTGTCAGTGCGGTTCCGCCCTCAGAAAGGGAGAGGGCGGTCACACAAGTCCGATGACATTAATCCGCCAGCCATGGTCAATGGTGCAAGTGGAAAAACCTTTACTCGGTTATCACCGTCAAAGAGGTCCAGAACCTGTGAAGCCTGTGCCTTTTTCGATCAAGCCTCAGATTCGGTGAGCAATGTCATATGCCGGATTTGCCGTTAACGTGTCAGTAGAGGGAAGAATCTAAAGTGTTTAACCACCACGAACATGAATAGGCACATGCATCCTCCTCCGCCACTTCCAAGACCAAGCGTTTCTCTGCTGCCCATGTCCCGGTGCGGCATGAGCAAGCATCAGCCCCAGTGCCACACACTGTCGCCCGATTGCCACCACCACCACCAAAGACACAGCCTACCCCTTCTCCTTCCACCAGTTTGACCTGCACGCCATACAGCGGCCAGTCTAGCAGCCAGCCTTCTGTGTACCAGGTGTGGGAGCAGAAGAAACTCTTTTACCCCAACCATCCTAAATCCAAAAGCCTGAATATCGGCATTGCCAGGCTCTTGGCCTTGGAAATGTTGCCATTCCGACTGGTAGACATAGATGGGTTCCGCCACGTCATGGCCCTGGCCTGCCCCTAATACCAGATGCCGAGTAGGCATTTCTTTTCCCGAAAAGCTGTCCCTGCCCTGGCCAGCCACGTGTCAGAAAAAATCTCCAGCGCTTTGGCTGCATCTGTCTCCAGCAAAGTCCATCTCACCACAGATACATGGACTATTAAGCATGTTCAAAGGCGCTACATCTCTATGACATCTCATTGGGTGACTTGGGTGGATGTGGAGGTCTCTGGTGATGATGGTGGGTCTTATGCTCGGCGCACACTCTTCCACACTGTAGGGACAGTGCAGTTTTCCAATACCCAAGCTCCACGGGTAGCACCAGGTGCCAAGAGAAACCAGGACGTGTTGAAATTAATGTGTCTTGGAGACAGTCAACACACAGGTCAAGAGCTGTGGACGGCTCTGCGCAATGAACCCAAGCTGTGGCTGGGTGATAAGAACCTGGTGCCAGGCAAGGTGGTGTGCGATAACAGGGGGAAATTCCTTGGGGCCCTTTAAGATCGGTAGGTTGGACCCCAACCCTTGCCTGGCAGGTCATAAACCCTGGTAGTGCCAAAAAATTTCTAAAGTGTTCCCGGGGTCTTGCTGCCTGCTGGGGAAAGGCTAAAGGGGTTCTGGCTAAACCACTTCCGGTGGTATTTTCAGCTTAGGTACAGTTTTATGATGCTAGCCAGGGTGTGTTGTTGTGAGGATGGGGAAAAGGCGGAGGGGGGAGGATGAGGAAGGGCCCTGGAACCGACGGTCCCGAGGTCCTAATTAGAAAAAAATTTGGGCCAAGTTTTGAGGCGGAAGAGGAAAAGGGAAAGATCTTTTTAGTGCCCTCGGCCCCAAAGGTTTGGGAAAATCCTGGCTGCACCCTTCCCCAAAAATTGCTTGGAGCTCCGTTTCCTGAAATTATGACCCAAAGCATCGGGGGCAACAAAATGAACAGTTTTTTACGGGGTTGGGTTTCCCCCTCTTTGCCCCATGTTACAAACCGAAAGTCGCAGTTTCCTTCACCCCAAAAAATTGACGTCGAATGCAGGAATTTTTAAAAACCGGTCATTGATCAACTTGAGACATTTTATTTTGTCTGCTTCCGTTTTTAATGTCACGGTGGAACAACAAGAACTTTGAAAAGGGGTAGAGTGTCAAGTAGCTGTAGTAGCAGCAGGCATTGTTGCAGAAGCCTAATGGGTGACCTCTGGCAATCGTTATTTACCACCTCACTAACGCCTGTAATGCAGGACACAAATCAGACACACAGAGACCGCCTTAAGACCATTGTCCACACTGATGTTTTTGGACATAGTCCGAACCCAATCGACTTCTGGGTGTCCAAAATTGATGAATGGCCCGAACTTGCTCGGAACACCATAGAAGTGTTATTCTGCCCAGCAGCCAGCATCATCTCTGAACGGACCTTCGGCACAGCTGGAGGAGTGATAACAGACAAACGTATCTGGCTTTTCCCTGAGAATGTAAATCGTTTGACATTTATCAAAATGAATCAAGCGTGGATCTCTCATGATTTTGTTATCCCAGTTGCTGAGGTCACCGATTAGTAGCAGGTCTACTTCACAATGTGAACTAAACATTCCTCTTTGAAAAAGAAATGGTCCTATTGAAAAAACTTTTTTCAAAATACTCATTTCTAATTGCTAATTGTATTCAGAGTGTCCAAAAGGTTGTTTTGCTGGTTTTGTGGTCAGGAGACTGTAAAGGACACCAGTAGTAAATGTTTTGTTGAAAAAAACCTTATTTTACTCATCTTCTTGAAAATTTTTTAGAAGTGTCAATGGGTTGGGATCATGCTGCTGTTAAGAGACAGCAATAGTCAAGGTCCTATTCCAAAAAATGTTGTTTCAAACAGTCATTTCTTCTTCAAAATTTCCAAAATTTCCAAAATTTCATTTCTGCAGCTTTAGCGGTCATGCTGCTGTGGAAAACAGCTATAATCCAGGCCCTATTCCAAAATCAGTTTTTTTTAAAACTCTCTTATTCTTGTCGAAAAGGTCCTTTCTACTGCTTTTGGGGTCATGCAGCTGGAAAAGACAGCGATATTCAAGGTTCTATTCAAATAAATATTGTTTCAAATACTCATTTCTTTCTGCTAATTTTATTCTGAGTGTCCATAAAGGTATTTCTGCTGGTTTTGGGGTCAGACTACTGTGAAAGGGGTACCAGAGGTGCCAGTAGGGCAGTACTCCTGTCAGGGGCCCTAATCAAAAAGGGGCCCATTGATAGGTTAAAAATAGGAACTAGTAATGGGTTGGGGCCCAATTTTATTTAGCTGCATGGGGCCCTGAAACGGTTGATAGATGACGGTCGGCAGCCCTGGCTACCACCGCACCCACTATAACTACGGCCCTTTCAGGTGAACCTCCGTGTTCCCCGTTGGGATGTTCTTGCTGCCATCACATATATGACATACATGTTCTTTGGCCCTGATGCAAAAAGGCATAGGGGGCTCCTGCCAGTTACCATGTGCCATTTCTAATACCGGCGTCTTCTTACATATGAAAGGGACCCATAGGCGCTGCTACCGCTGCACTTACTATAGCTACACATTCCTCATCATTTCAGTTCCTTGCTGCAGTTTTGGAGGAGCAGCCAGTATACCAGACCGGTTTCTTCCATAAGACCCTATTTCACAGATAGTCGATAGAAACATTTTTGTTTTAATCCTAGTTGCCAGTAGGAAATTATAGGGATTTAAGAACTCTGGTGATTTGCTGTCTTTGTAGTACAGTTCTTCAACACGAGACTGTGAACCCATCTTCCAGACCTTTTTAATATTTATATGTTTGAACATGGCCTGTCATCACTTGGTCATTTCCCTGTGCTTCTCATTTCTGAAGAGCGGCGCCAATCTGTTTTTCAGTGGTTAACACTAGAGATGGGCGAATTGATTCTAACGAAGTGGAATTCGTTTAGAATTTCAGGAAAACTTCGGTTTGGAACGAAGTCGAAGTTTGGGGTAATTCGCAGGAACGAAGTGTGTTTTTGATTGATAAAATGGCTGCGAGCACATGGCGTTACATGGGGCAAAGAACTCTGGGAGGGATGAAACGGCATAGCCTACATGACATGTGCAGAGATGAAGCCAATCAGAGACCGGCGGGATTCTGTGATGTCACCGCACTATATAAGTCCGGGCGCGACGCTGGGAGCTCATACCGCTGTACTGAGTAGGGAAGGTGCTGCCGCGGCTGCTTATAATATCTCTTACTAAAGAACTCATTTTTATACAGAGATTTTTGGGGGGTGTCACAGCTTGTCTCAGAGACGGCTTCTCTTACGTTCTAATTCTGATTTTGTGGGGTATTTGGGAATGAAGTCCATTGGGGGTCCTCCCAGTTCATTTTCCTTTTTAATCAAATTTTCCCGCCTTTAATTATAAAGGGAAAAAGGGCCGGGCCCTTTTTGATTATTAAAGCCTTTTTACAAAAAATTCCCTTTTTCTTTTTTTGGTTCCTTGTTCCCATTTTTTTGGAATTCTCCGGGGTTAATTAAGCCGTTTTTCTTCTTTCCCTTTTCACTAAAAAAAAACCCTTTTTTTTAAAAAAAAATTTTCCGGGGAAATTAAAAGGGTTTAAAATTCGGTTTTTTTTGTTTTTGTTGTTTTGTTTTTCAAAACAAAGCGTAAAATTTTCCAACCTTTTAAATTTAAATGGGTTTTAAAAAACCCTTGTTTCCTTGGGTTTTTTCCCTGGTTTTTCCTATTTTTGGGAAGGGGGGGGGGGGCCAAAAAATTGGGGGTTTTTTCATGTGTTAAAAAATGGGAAAAATGGGCGAAGGGAATCTAATGAAGTGGAAAGGTTTAGAACCCCCCTAGGGAAAAAAATTTTGGGTTTTAACCGAATCAATTTTGGGGAAAAAATTTTCGCGGTTACGGGGGTTTTTTTGAATTTTAATAAAATAGGCCGCGGGGGAAAAGGGCCCGCCCCCCAGGGGAAAAGGCCGGGAGATTTTAAGAAAACGGCTTTATTGGGGCCTACGCAATTCAGGGTTTCCCCCTTCCCCAAAGGCGGGTTTTTTTGGGGTTTTTTTCCCAAACCCCGGAAAACCTTTTAAAAGTTGTTTAAGGGGGCCCCAAGAGGGGAGCTAACCGTTTGTTAATAGTAGGGTTTTAAAAAAATTTCTGGGGAAGGGCGTTTAATTTTTCCTTACAAAAAGAAACCCATTTTTATTAAAACAGGGGTTTTGGGGGGGGCCAACCACCGGGTTTCTTCAAGGCGGGGCCCCCTCTTCCCCCCCCTTGGGTTTTTTAAAAAATTTCCTAAATTTTTTTTTGGGTTGGAAAAAGGAAACTAAAAAAGCCCAAAACCTGGTTTGGGCCAATGGGCCTGCCAAATTTACTTTTTAAATGCCACGGGCCAAACAAAACTTTTGAGTTTGCAATTGGGTTTTTTTCTAACCTGGCCGGTTTTTCTTTTAAAAAAAAATTTTGACAATCCAAAACCCTTTTTTTTGGGGAAATGGGTTTTCGAATTTTTTTTTGGGCCCCAAGACTTTCCGGGGGAAATTTTAAGGGGTTTTGTTCGGGCCGTTGGGGCACAATTGAACATTTTTTTCCCCGCCTTTTTTTTGAAAAAATTGGGCCCTTAAGCATAGATAACCCGGGAGGAAAAAAGGTTTTTTTAAATGAACCGGGGGTTTTCCCCCGGTTGGTCCGGTACGTTGTCCTCGCCATTTGGTTTAAAAAGGGGCCCTTTATTGGGTGGGGGGGTTTTCTTTGGCGGGGGGGCTAAAAGGGGGTTTGCCTTTCTTGGGGGGGGGTTTTTTTGGGGGGGAAGGAGGGGGGGGGGAAAAAAGTTTTGTTTAAAAACCGGGGGGCTTCCCCCGCTTTTTTTTGGGCCCAAGGGGTCCCCGGGTGAAGGTTGGGCCTGTTACGTGGGGGGTTTTTTTTTTCAAAAGGGGTTGGGCTTGGGGGTTTTGGGGTTTTCCATTTTTTTAGTCCCCTTCTTATTTTAGGGGTGGGTTTTTTGGGTTTTGGTTTGGGGGTTTGGGTTGTTATTGATTGGGGGCGTTTTTTTTGGGTTGGGCCCGGGGGCCGTGGCGGGGCAAGGTTTTGGGTATGGTGGGTGCTCGGGCCACCTTTCCTTTGTCATTTTTAAGGTCAGGGGGTTTGTTCAGCCCTTGGGGGTTTTTAAGGGATTAAAAAAAATTTTTTTTGTTGATGGTAGTAAAAAAACCCCAATTTTAAATTAAAACCCGGGAAATTTTTGGGGGTTGTTTCTAATTTTTGGGGGTTTTTCTGTCCGGGGGAAATTTAAATTAAACCGGGGGTGCCTGCCCGGTTTGGGGTATAAAAAACCTTTTTTTAGGCCCAAAAAAAAGGGAAATTTTATGTAATTACCCAAAAATTTTCAAACCCCGGAGGTTTAATTTAATTTCCCCAATTTTTCTGGGGGTTGGTGTTCCGAAAATAAGGGGGAACAAAGGGTAATTTTAAAAAATTTCTTAATTCTTTTTTGGGGAAACCCCCCCCATCAAAACGTTTTTTGGCTGGTTTTTTGGTGGTCATAAAATTTTCTTCCCTTTTTTCCCAGGGGCCTCATTAAAAAGCCCTCCCTTTCAGGAGCTTAATTAAAAAATTTGACCCAAAGGGGGATGTAATTTCAAGGGTTTTGGTCTGTTGGGGTTTTCCCTTTAAAGGGGCAGGGGCCCTTGAAAACCAGGGGCATCCTAAACCTGGGGATTTGGGGGGGCCTAAGGCGGTTCCTAGGGTTATCCTTTGGGGGGTGGGTTTGGGGGAGTAATTGGGAGGGCGGGGGGGGTTTTCCCCCCGAAATGGATTCCGGCGTTGGTCCCCCCTTATTTTTGTCGGGTTGGCCGGGTTTTGGGGTCCGGTTGGGGTTTTGGGCTGGGGTGGGGGGGTTTCGGAAGGGGGGGGTTGGCAAAACCCCCCGGGGGGGCCCCCTTTTTTGGGGGGCCCATAAAAGGGTTTAATTTTTCTGTTCCCGCCCCCAGGTGGGGTTCCACCCCCTTTTTTTTGGGGCCTTTTTGGGTTTTCCCTTTTGCAAAAGGGGTGGGCTTTTTGGGGTGGAAAAGGGTAGGGGGGGGAGGGTAATTGCGCTTTCCCCTTAAAACGGCATCAAATTGGGGGGCGCCCCTTTTAGCCCCAAACATTTTTTCCCTGGGGTTGTGGGAACTTGGGGGGGTGGGAGGGTTCCAAAGGGCGAGTGGGAGAAAGGCCCGAAAAAATTTCCTTGGAGGGGGCCCAAAAGGTCAGAAAGGGACCAGGGGTTTCTTTTCATTTGGGGAAAACTCTTAGGAAAAAATTCCTCCCTGTTTTTGAGCCGGCCAAAAAGGTTGTGTTCGACCAACAACCCCAAGGGTTTTTAAAGGGTTTGTGGGGGCCCTTCCCCTTTTTCCCGGGAAAAATTTAAAACCCCACCAAAGTGGTAAAAAGTCAAAGCCCCTTGGGGGGGCCCCGGGGGGGGGGTTTGGGGTTCCCCTAAAAAACCTCTCCTTCAAACCCCGGGGCCTCTGTCCCCATCCCTTTTTTCCCCTTCGGGGGGGGCCCGGGGAAAATCAAACAAATTTTGGTCTGGGCCCCAGGCCCACTTATAGTTTGGGTAAGGGAAACAATTTTTGAGGGGGGGGCTGAAGGGGGGAAAAGGGGGGGAAATTTTTCCCCCTTTTTGTTTCCCCTTTGCTTTTTTTGGGCATTTAGGGGGGGGGTTTTTGGATGTGGTGGGAAGGGGCCAGGGGGCCGGAAAGGGTTTTTCATTTTGGGGAAAGAGGGGTCGCAAGTTCCTTCCCTTTAACCCAAGGGAACCCTTTTTTTGGTTGAGGGAAACAGCTGGTGCCCAATTTTAAACCCCCAAATAGATGATTTTTGTACCCCGGCCGGGCCACCCTTGGGGTGTGGTTTTTGGGTTTGATGGTTAAGGGCTTAAATCAGGGGGTTAAAAAAGTGAAAAGAGGGCGTTCAGCTTTCGCTTTCGGGGCAGCGGCGCGACCGGGGGAAGTGGGGTTGGTTTTGGGGGTCCTTGGATTTTCCCAGGCAGGGAAAAACAGCATTTTGTTGTTTCGGGGTGGGGTGGGGCCAAGCAGGGGGAGGGTTTAAAAAACCCCCCGGGCCCCAAAAAAAAAGAAAGCGGCACGGGGGGCTCAGCAAAGGCGGGGGGAGGGCTTATGCACCAGGGCGGAGCGTTTGGCGGAAAAATCAGCTACCCGGGCGGGTTGGCATTCTTTCCCTTTAAAACAACGGGGGAAACCCCAAATTTATGGGTATAAGTAGAATCTGTAGCAATAAAGTGAAGCATTTGGGGGGGGAGCTAACGTTGGCCCAAAAGGGGCCCCTGCTTTTTTTAAACCCCATCCCGCTCACCAGGGCGGTGGGCCTGGGAAAAACGGGGGCCAGATGTGGTGGTCCTTCCTGCACCCAACGAAAGCACGGGCCCAGGGGCCCCCGAAATCCCAAATTCGCCAGTAAAGGCTCCCCACCTTTGATAAAGGGAGTTGTTTCTTTTTCCCTTTCATCTCCCGGTCCAGAGCTTTGCTCCTCCTCCCATTGGCGCCAGCAGTCTTTTCAGGGGGGAGGTGATTGCAAAGAGAAAAAAGTTTTGTTTTTCCAAACCCAACCTTTAAGGTGGCAAAGCTGCCCCGGTTCCCTGTCCAAGTTGTTGGAATTTGCATCCCCCCCCTTTCCCAAATGGTGGACTCGCACCTTTTCGGGAAAATTTAAGGGCTTTTTGCCGAGTCGAGATGGAAAATTTTCCCCAAGCCTTTAATTTTTTTTTCCCAAAAACCCCAGTCCCAGCACTTCAAATAAAAATTAGAAACAAAGGGGTTTCCAGTCCTTGATTTTAAAACTTTTTTGTTCCCAAAAAGTGCATGGAAACGCGGCCGTCGGGGAGTGTTTTTTCCCGGGTTTTAGTACACCAATGGTTCGCACCCGGGCCCAGAGGGATACTTTTTGGCTCCCACCCTTTTTTACCCTCATTTTCCGGCCAAAAAATGGGTAGCCTTTTTCCCAGCGCAAGAGGGGGACAAACTCAAATACAATGGGGAAAAAATTCCTTTCCCTTTAGTCTTTTTGGGCCGCTCCCTATGGGGCGGCATTTCCCCCTTCCTCTGCCCGGGTTGACGCGGGGCTGGGGGGGGAAGGTTGGGGGGTAGGGCAGAAACCAGCTTCATAAAGGCAGAAACCCAAAAAGTTTTTGATTTCACGATGGGGCAGTTTCCTTAAACCGCCTATTGAGGGGGGAAATTTCGCCCAGCAGCAGCAGCAGCACGGGAAAAACCGGGTGCGGGACCCTGAACCAACGGGTTTGGGGGCCTATTTTGGATAGCACCTCCCACCCCATTTAAAAACCTCTGCTGGATATTTGGGGGCACCCAAAAACGGGATGTTGGGCCGAAAACCCTTTTGCGGGAGTTTGGGCCCGGGGGAAAAAGAAGCTTTTTTTCCTGCCCGGGGCCGGGGTTTGGGGGGCCCATCAGAGCGGGCGTGTTCAGTCCCAGCGGGGCCATCATTACCCCCAAAAAAGAACCCTTTTGTCCACGGGGAAAAGGTGGAAGGGACTGACCTTTGTCAAGTTTATATCGGGTTTTTGGTAACGAGCCAGGATTTCCCCTACCCCAAGGGCCCTTGGGCGTAGACTACTTTCACCCATGCGCCTCACCCAAACTTTTGAGAATTTAGTCTGGGTTCAAACTACCTGCCCAATCACAAAACGTAATGCCGCCCCCCCTTCCGATGCCACAAAATTTTGCGGGCCATTTTCCCCCATCAGCCTACCACTATTTTTACCCAGGGATTTGGTTTCCCCACCCCCCCACAATCTGCCCCTTTTGGGGCCCCCTTCAAATGACCTCATGTTTGCTGCTGCGGGCTGTTCGGGCTACCAAAACCCCTACACATTGTGTCTTTGGGCCCGGGCTCTTTGGGGCCTACTCCTGTTTTTGCCCCCTTTCCAGAAATGGTCTTGGTGCCACTTTTCTGACCCTCAGGGTGCTGCCCCTTTTAGTCACCCCACCCCTTTTTCATTTTTGGCCACTCGGGTGGCTAACTCCTGTTTTTTTCCCACCCTCCAAATTTTCATTGTGCCACTTTTTGGGACCTCATCGGGCTGCCACCGGCCACCCCCACTCTCTGTCTTTTGCAAAACTCTGTGGCCTACCCCCTGTTTTTGACCCCCTTTTCAAAAATGTTTGTGCCACGGTTTTTGACCCATGCTGTGCGGGTGGTTTGCTGCCGTAACCTACCCCACTGTCATTGTGCCACTCGTGGCCCAACCCCATTTTTTTTCCACCTCCGGGAATGTCATTGTGCCACTGTCTGCCCTCATGCTGCGCTGGGGGCTGCTGCTGAAACCTACCCACTTTTGTCATTGCGCCACTTTTTGGGGCCTACTCCGTTTTTGCCCCCTTTCCGGGAATTTTCATTGTGCCACTGTTTGACCTCATCCCTTGCTGCTGGGGGCTGCTGCCGTAAACCTACACATTTGTCATTGTTCCACTCTGGGGGGCCTACTCCTTTTTTTGCCACCTCCAAATGTCATTGTGCCACTGTCTGACCTCATGCTCCCCGCTGGGGGCCTGCCCGAAAACCCAACACACTTTTTTTCATTTTTTTTTTTTTCCCCCCCTTTTTTGGCCCTTGGACCCCTTTTTTGCCACCCCCAGAATGTAAAATTTTTCCCACTTTTAAAAAACCTCATGTTTCTGGGGGGCTGACGGCCCCCCGGCCTACACTCGGCCCACTGTTTTTTCCCCACCTGAGCCCTCAGCTTTTTTTTTTTTTCCAGCTGCCCCTCCCAAAGACTTTAAAAGGTTAAACCCCCTTTTTTGGGTCATTTTTGGGGCCCTTTTTAAAGGTGCCCAGGGAAAATTTTGAGTGAAGAAATTTTCAAAGAGCTTGGTTGCAGTAAAAGGCGTGTTTACTAAAACAAAACATTGTTTTGAAGAACGAACCCCAAGCCCCCGCATAAAAAAAATGGCAAAAATTTCTAACGCACCCTCCCGGGCTTTTGGGGCAGCCGGGGAAAATTTAGCTTTTTTTTAAAAAAAAGGTTTTCGCCAAAAAAATTTGGGCCCCCGGAAAAATTAAATTTTTTGTGGGGTTTTTCCCGGGGCAAAGGGACCGCACCCGGGAATTTTTGAAAAATTTCCCCCCTCCAATTTAAACAAAACCCCCCCACCCAGAGGTTTGTAACATCCTCTTCCTTTTTTCATTTAAAGGCCAAAAATATGGTAAACCATCCTCATCACCCAAAACTAAAAGCAAAGATTTCCCCAAATGTCACCCAAAAAAAAAAGACCCCTTTGGATTTTCCATATTCTGAAGCCCTTTTGGGGATGACCAATGCTTTTTGAAGCAGAAGGTTTTTTTCAAAAAAATTAAAGGGGCCCCCCAAGAGGTTTTTTTGTGTCTACTCTGAGGGCCCAATCGCTGTCCCCCTCAAAAGGGGGGAAGGGAAGCCGGTTCCTTTTTTTTGGGGTTTGGACCCCGCCATTTTCAAGGGGGCATAATGCCCAAACACGAGGGGCCCAAAAGGGGGTGGCCCTGGTCTATGTTCCCAGACTTTTTTCCTTTAACATAAAAGTTCTCCCTTTTTCCCAACTTACTTTGCCCCATCTACAAGAATTTCGTTTTTGTTTAAAAATTAAAGGGAAATGGGGACCATGCAAAAGGCATCCCAAAACCAAAAGCTACTTTGGGCGGACTGGCAGGATCTACAATTTTTAAACAGAAATGCTCTGGGAAAAATTTGGGTAAACCCAACGGATCAATTTTTTAAAACTTTTTCCCAAAAAAAAATTCCAACATCCTTGTGGAGCCATTTGCAAAACCCCCAAGAGCAGAGGGAAAAAACGGGGAAGAAAAAGGAACCCCAAGGGAGAAGGGGGACCTGGGTGGAAGGGAGCATCACCCAAAGCATTGCCCAATTTGAAGTTCTTTTTGGGTTGGGCCTTTCTCCTGGAAAAAGGAACCGAACTCCTTGAGCCCTTTCCCTCAACAAGGTTTTAATGTGAAAATTACCCTTTTTTCCCCCCCCCAAAAAATTAAACCCCCCCAAGGGGTTATTTAGGCAAAAGGGCCCGAAATGGGGGCAAACTCAACTTTTTGGGAAATTTCATAGGAGGAGAAAGCGCTCTCGAAATTAAGGCAGAAATTTTCCCAAAAGGGGGGTTTCCCCCGGGGGTTTTTGGGACTGTCTTCTGGGGAAGGGCCCTCAAAGGTCTTAGCTCACACTTCCGGCATTCAAAACATGAAAGGGCCCCAGATTTTGTAAAGGTTGCTGGGGTCTTCTGGACCCCCCCTTTAAAACCACTGCCATTTTTTTTGTGAAAATTTTTAAATTGGGGGTCCTTTTAAGGGGAAATTTTTGGGGGGTTTTTTGGGGTTTAAATGCTGTTTTAAAAAAGACAGCAAATACCCCAATTTGGTCCTTTTCCAAAAAAATTCTTTTTTATTGGAAAATTTGGGTCATTTCTTCCTGAAAATTTTTTTTCTTGGTGGCCCGTGGGGGGGGGGGGGGGGGGGGGGGGGGGGGACATTTTTTTTGGTTTTTTTGGGTCAAGGCCCCTGAAAAAAAGACAAAAATGGGATTGAAAAAAAGTTTTAATTCAAAATACTCTTTTTTTCTTGCAAATTTTTTATGGAGTCTCCAAAAAGTCTTTTTTGGGGCCTGTTTTTGGGGTCTTTTGGGGGCCTGCTTTTTAAAAAAATAGAATACTAATGGTCCTATTCAGAAAAATTTCTTGTTTCCCAAATAGTAAATTTTTTCCTGCAAGTTTTTTTGAGGGGCCAATATCAGTGCGGTTTTTGGGGTCATGCCACTATAAAAGACAAAATAGTAAAGATAAATTTTAAAAAATAAAGACTTATTTCACATACTCATTTAAAAATTCACAGGGCCTTTAAAAGGGCCCAATCAAAAGGAACCACCCAACCACGTTCCAAATCAAAAATCAGCATTTCCTTCCACCCATAAATTTGTAAGTAAAATTTCAGGGAATTTTGAGACAGGGCCCAGGGGACCAACGGGAGACATCCATTGCGTTTTCCTCAGGGAAAAAAATTTGGTCACGGTGGAAACAAACCATAGAAAGTACAGAAAGTGGGAATGGCAAGTAGCCCTTTTAAAAACAGCAACAGCCCCATTTGAAAAAATTTCTTTTTTTGGAAATATTTAAATTTATTTTAAATTGAAAATTTTTTTTTCTGAGGGGTCCAAAAAGGGTATCTGTCCGGGTATGGGGTCATGCTGGGGTAAAGGACAGCGTTATTCAATTTTTCCGGTTTTAAACAAAAATATTATTAAAATTATTTATTTTTTTCTTGAAAAATTTTTTTCAGGAGGGTCCATAAGGGGCTTCTGTGCGGTTTTTGGGGCCCATTTTTGCGATAAAGGACGCGATAGTCATTGTCCTTTTTTCACTAAAATTTATTGGTTTCAAATACTTATTTCTTCTTGAAAAATTTTTATTCGGGGGGTCCATAAGGGTATTTGTGAGGGTTTTTGGGATTTCTTTTGCCACTGAAAAAGACCCCTAATTAGTAAAGGGCATATTTGAAAAAAAAAGCGTATCTCACCCCCCCCGAAGAAAAAAATTTAACACCCCGGTTACGGGTTTGGCCACCCTCTTTTAAACCACTTTCCAAATCAAAGGGAGCACTTCCCTTCCCAAACCCACCAAACGACGTAAATGCGGGGTTTTTTGAGACAGGCTCTTTGGCCCAAACTGGAAAATACTTTTTGCGCCCTTCTTCATGTTCAAATTATCACGGGGAAAAACAAGGGTCACAATGTAACACGTAAAATTTGGCCCAAATAGCTTTAGTAATAGTCCATTTCTTATTGCGATTTTTTATTCTGAGTGTCTATAAGGGCATTTTTCAAAGATTGCCGGATATCCGGGTGCCGTTTCCAAAGAGGCTTGCCCCCCAAAATTTTGGAGCCGAATAAGGGGCCCCTTTTTTTTCCCTAAAATTAAAGGGCTTTTTTGGGCGGGTTTTTGGGGTCAAGGCCTATTTAAAAAAGGGGATGCCTGGGGTTTGGTGCCAAGGTTGGGCAGAAACCACCTGTCGGGGGCCCGGGAACAAAAAAGGGGCCCAGTATAAATGTTAAAAAAAGGAACTAGTAATGGGGGGGGGCCCCCCAATTTTGATTTGCTCCTTTGGGGCCCCTTAAAAGGGTTTAATAGACGCTGACGGCAGCCTTGGCCCCCACGCTCCCATTCCGTTTTCCCCTTTGGGGATGTTTTTGGGCTGCCACCCCTTTATTTTAAACATGTTTTTGGTCCCCTGGTGCAAAAAGTGAAAAGGGGTCCCCCTGAATTTTTACCTTTCCCAAATTTTCCAAAAACCAGATGCCCTTTTTAAAGTGTCAAAGGGCCCCGTAGAAGCGGGTTTACCGCTGAAACTGATGTGGTTTACGCGTCCTAATCTTTTTCATTACCCATTGAAAGGAATTTAATTTATTTTTGGCTGTAAATTTTTTTCTGTGACTTTGGCCCAAAATTGCCCGGGCCTAAGATTTTCCACTTATCCATTTTACTTTTTGGGGGAGGGTAAAAACCAACCACCCCTTTCCCCTTTTTTGGGGTATAATAATAAACCCCTGGCACCCCCTTTTCCCATTGACTATCAGCCCCCCTTTACTGTCCCAAAGTTCTCCCATTTAAAAAAAGATGAGATGGCCCGGTTAATTTTGACTTCATGGGGTTAGCCCTTTCCAACAATGAAGACAAAATGAAAAAAAAATTCCGAAAATCACAAAATTACTGTGACAAAATTTTTTTTTTCCCCCTATACAAAAAGTTGGGAACCATTATTTAAACAATGAGCATACATAGTATTAAAGAATAGCAGGGAGCATAATAACTGGGACACTAACATAAAAAAATGGGTTTTTAAGAAAAAAAGATTAAGGTCACTAAACAAACCGCATAAAAAATCGTAAGTTAAGAAATTTGGGGTCCCCAAGCGAAAAAAGGCATAAATCCCTTAAATATAAAAGCAAAAAAAACTTTTAATAACCACTTCAAAGCAAAACATCACAATTTCTACATATTTAAAAGGAAAAAATTTTACACCAAGAATGCATTACGGGTTACTTTAAAAAAATCAATATAAAAATTGTAAAATTTTAAACAAAATTTTAATTTGTTGAATTTCCCATTTATAGCCTTTTGGGTTTTCGAAATTTTTCTTTGGAAAGTCCTCCCCTACATTTTGAAATTTCCAAACCTTTAACAATTTTTTCAAAAAATTTTCTCATGTGAAATTTTCCTACGGAATAAAATTTGGGCTTTAATTTTAAAAACTTTTTTCTTTGGTAGAGGACAAATAAAAAGTGTCCCTTAGCAACAAAGAACTGTAACATTTATATTTAAGTGGGGAAATTGCACGGAAAAACACCTGGGGGTCTCATTTAAATATCACTAGGAGATTAACGTAGTTTTAAACGGGGCAACGCAATAAGATTCTTTTCAGTTTTGCCCTTCGAAAAAATCACTGTTATAAAATTATTTTTTTGAAAAAAAGTTTGAAAACGCCCAAATTTTATTCTTTGGAAAATTTTGTGGTTTGGGGCGATGAAGGGGATTTTTTTTCTTAAAATTTGATCAATAATCGTCAACGTGGATTCCAATCGTGCCATTTTCGCCGCTTCCTGTAATTTTGGCGGCCAGCCAATCAGGGCAGAGCACAGGAGGGTGGGGGGGGTGAAGAACATCACCAGTAGGGATCTCATTGGCTGCTGAAATCACATGACCTCGTTTATCTATGTCACTGTACTTCCTGCTCAGCGGCATTAGCTTCCACAAAGCGAACAGAACGGATAGTTGTCTCTCTGCTCAGCTTTTTTCAAAGCTAGTAGAGACTATTTGCCAGTGTTTTTACTACTGAAAAGGATCCTTAATAGATTAGTTAGCTTAGGGTACAGCAGGATTAGAGAATTCTAGTTAGTATTAGTTAGAGATTTGGAAACTGCTCCAGTGCTCTGAATTGCATAGCTGCAGCGGGGAAGGGGGAGGGTAGTAGCCTGTGAAATAGCACCCTATTTTATTTCTGCGCTGCCAGCCACCACAGTCTGAGTTCAGGGTGTCCCTTTGTTGTTGGGTGCACGTCTGCATTTATTACTCATATTTCTCCTCTCAAATCATGGTGAAATAGCACCCAATTTTACTTCTGCGTTGCCAGCCACTACAGTTTGAGTTCAGGGTGTCCCTTTGTTGTGGGGTGCATGTCTGCATTTATTACTCATATTTCTATTCTCAGATCATTGTGAAATAGCACCCTATTTTATTTCTGCATAGCCTGCCAACAGTGTCATATGAGGGGGAGGGCCCTTTGTTGTGGGGTGAACTTCTGCATTATAAACAGCTACGTTAATCTCTCAAAAGAAATTGCAGTTCTATAGAGTTTATTGTATTTGTACTCCTGGTTGTCAGAAAACACAACATTTATTGGGTCTTCCTTAGAATTTTTTTCTATTTTTACCTATTTCTTTGTTAGAAAAGACTGCATGTCTTAGACAATCCGTAGAAAAATATTTTATTTGTACTCCTTGTTGTCAGTTGTTGGAAAATACCACATTTATTCCGTATTCTGTAGAAACAATTTCTATTTCTATCCGTGATTCTCAATTGTTCGAAAAGACCACAGCTCTTAGATAATTTGTAGAAAAATTTATTTTTTTTACTCCTGGTGCACTTGGTGAAAAGACCCATTTATTTATTCCCCGTGAAAAAAA
Organism: Phyllomedusa bahiana; assembly: GCA_025379985.1. Lineage (NCBI taxonomy): Eukaryota > Metazoa > Chordata > Amphibia > Anura > Hylidae > Phyllomedusa > Phyllomedusa bahiana. Next base: position 73 of record JAODAL010025865.1, on the reverse strand, counting down.
TTTTTTTTCAAAACCCTGATTGTCAGTTGTTCGAAAAGACCCCAGCTCTTAGATAATTTGTAGAAAAAATTAT
>JAODAL010025864.1:0-57837 GCA_025379985.1 Phyllomedusa bahiana | reverse complement strand
TCTGCCTGGCATTTCCGGGCCGGTGACCTCCTTTCCTCTCTAGCAGGGGTCGGGCCCGGGTGACCCCTCTCCTGCTTACAGTGGCCGGGCCCGTGACCTCCTCTCTTGCCTAGCAGGGGTCGGGCCCCGGTGACCTCCTCTCTCTGTCACTGGTGGGGGCCGGTGACCCCCGTCTCTGCTCTATCAGGGCCCCGGCCGGTTGACCCCCTCCTCTCTCTATAGTGGGGGGGGGGGTGACCTCCCTCCTCCCTTACAGTGGCCGGGCCGGACCCCCCCCTTCTGCCTAGCAGGGGGCCGGGCCGGTACCACCTCTCTTGCTCTAGCAGGGGGTCGGGGGGGTGACCTCCTTTCTGCTCAGGGTGGGGGGCCGGTGACCACCTCTCTCTGCTCTGCATGGGGGCCGGTACCACCTCTCCGCTCTAGGGGTCGGGCCGGGGGACCACCTCTCTCTGCTCTAGCAGTGGTCCGGCGGTGACCCCTCCCCTCTCTCTAGAAATGGTCGGGCCGGTGCCCCACCTCTCTCTGCTCTAGCAGTGGTCGGGCCGTGACCACCTCTCTCTGCTCTAGCAGTGGTCGGGCTGGTGACCACCTCTCTCTGCTCTAGCCAGGTGTCCCCATGTATTTTAGGTTATCATGGGTGGGGATAATATTACATTGCTTCCCATCCTCACATTTGTACAGGACACACATATACATTATGGATAAATCTTAATTAACCCTTCTGTCACCAGATTGAACAACGCTCCGGTCCACAATTATGAGAAGGACGTCGGCAGTAAGACCACCATGAGATTCTTCTACCCAGAATCGGCCGACTTTGACCCTCAGCTGGACAACAACCTGGACACTTTGTTGGTGCTGGTGCCGTTTAAGCCTCTGGACATCCAATGGATGAAGATAATCCTGAATAATGAGAAGAGGGTACGTCATAGTCTGTGACATCATCGCGCCCCATTATTGCCTTATATCCCATATAACAAGTGGAGTCACAATGTATCCCACCCACCTGTAGACCAGGATTTGTACCCCTTAGCCCCTTCCCCACACTTATTACACTGCTGTTGATGGATCTTCTCTCTGTCAATAGGATCTCACCATGTGTCTGTCAGCTCCATAGAGTTATTATATATGTGACCAAGCTAAATGTAGTAATGTCTGACATTTGACCCCACTGCCCTATGAGGATGGATGTGCGTGTTTGATCACTGCTAATACTTGTGTCTATTACCAGGTCCGCAAAGGATTTTGGAAAATGCCACCATTAGTTTGGGAGGTGACTCCTCAGAATACACGGATCCTAAACCCCTATTATATGGAGGTGACGGCCACCAAGATCCTGGACATGTTTGTCCTTGACCAGAAGCCATCAAAAAAGATGAAAGTGGTAAGAGACGCGTGGAGGCCGGATGAGATACACAGTGTAGTAAGGCGCTGTTCACACGATCACAGATCCCTGCATGTAATGCGCAGCCCATTGCTTTACATAAAGAAAATATAAGTGACCTGTCACCTAGTTAAGCGTATTTCTGTGTATTCTGCAAGTATCAAAAACCCGACTGGCGGCTCCCATATCCCAAAAAAGGGGGTCAATTCCCTTACTAGATAAACCCCATAAAAATCTGTAGAAAACCACTGCAGATCCCTGCCCTTCCCCTCTTCCAGACCCCCTTGTCCCCTTTCCCCCTTTCCCGAACCCTCGGGCCCTTCCCCTCTCCAACCCTCGTCCCTTCCCCTCTTCCAACTCCCCCTGCCCTTCCCCCCCTTCCAGACTCCTCTGTCCCTTCCCTCTTCCCCGACTCCTTGTCCCTTCCCCCCTTCCGATCCCCTTTCCTTCCCTCTTCCAGACTTTTTGTCCCTTTTCCCCCCTTCCCGACTCCCTGTCCCTTCCCCTCTTTCCCCGCTCCTCTGTCCTTCCCCCCTCCGCGTCCCTTCCTTCCCCCCTCCGGGCTCCTCTGTCCATTCCCCCCTCCGCTCCTTGTCCCCTTCCGCTCCTCCAAACTCCTCCCGTCCCTTCCCCTCTTCCCGCCCTCTGTCCCTTCCCCTCCTCCGCCTCCCCGCCCTTTTCCCTCCTCCCCTCCTCTGCCCTTTCCCTCTTCCCGCTCCCTGTCCCCCTTTCCCCCCTTCCGCGCTCCTCTGTCCCTTCCCCTCTTCCAGATCCCTTCCCTTCCCCTCTTCCGACTCCTCTTCCCCCCCCCAACCCCCCTTGTCCCTTCCCCCTTCCAGACTCCTCTGTCCCTTCCCCTCTTTCCCGACTCCCGCCTTCCCCTCTTCCGCGCTCCTCTGTCCCCCCCACCCCCCGGGGGTCCCCCCCACCCCCGGGGTCCTCTGTCCATTCCCCTCCTCCGGGGTCCCTTCCCCTTTCCCTCCTCCAACTCCTCTGTCCCTTCCCATCTTCCGCGCGTCCTCTGTCCTTCCCCCCTCCGGGCTCCTCTGTCCCTTTCCCCTCTTCCGCCTCCTCTGTCCCTTCCCCTCCTCCCCTCCTCGGTCCCTTCCCCACCTCCGGGCTCCTCTGTCCATTCCCCCTCCTCCGGGCTCCTCTGTCCCTTCCGCTCCTCCAGACTCCTCTGTCCCTTCCCCTCTTCCGCGCTCCTCTGTCCCTTCCCCTCCCCCCCCTGTCCCTTTCCCTCTTCCGCGCTCCTCTGTCCCTTCCCCCTCCTCCGCGCTCCTCTGTCCCTTCCCCTCGTCCTCGCTCCTCTGGCCCTTCCCCTCGTCCGCGGTCGTCTGTACCTTACCCTCCTCCGCGCTCCTCTGTCCCTTCCCCTCTTCCGCCCTCCTCTGTCCCTTTCCCTCTTCCGCGCTCCTCTGTCCCTTCCCCTCTTCCGCGCTCCTCTGTCCCTTTCCCTCTTCCGCGCTCCTCTGTCCCTTCCCCTCTTCCAGACTCCTCTGTCCCTTCCCCTCTTCCAGACTCCTCTGTCCCTTCCCCTCTTCCGCGCTCCTCTGTCCCTTCCCCTCTTCCGCGCTCCTCTGTCCCTTCCCCCTCCTCCGGGCTCCTCTGTCCCTTCCCCCTCCTCCGCGCTCCTCTGTCCCTTCCCCCTCTTCCGGGCTCCTCTGTCCCTTCCCCCTCTTCCGGGCTCCTCTGTCCCTTCCCCCTCCTCCGGGCTCCTCTGTCCCTTCCCCTCCTCCGGGCTCCTCTGTCCCTTCCCCTCTTCCGCGCTCCTCTGTCCCTTCCCCTCCTCCGCGCTCCTCTGTCCCTTCCCCTCCTCCGGGCTCCTCTGTCCCTTTCCCTCCTCCGCGCTCCTCTGTCCCTTCCCCTCCTCCGGGCTCCTCTGTCCCTTCCCCCTCCTCCGGGCTCCTCTGTCCCTTCCCCCTCCTCCGGGCTCCTCTGTCCCTTCCCCCTCCTCCGGGCTCCTCTGTCCCTTCCCCTCCTCCGCGCTCCTCTGTCCCTTCCCCTCCTCCAGGCTCCTCTGTCCCCTTCCTCCTCCTCCAGGCTCCTCTGTCCCTTCCCCCTCCGGGCTCCTCTGTCCCTTCCCTCTCCGACTCCTCTGTCCCTTCCCCTCTCCGCGCTCCTCTGTCCCTGCCCCTCCTCCAGACTCCTCTGTCCCTTCCCCTCCTCCGGGCTCCTCTGTCCCTTCCCCTCCTCCGCGCTGCTCGGTCCCTTTCCCTCCTTCGCGCTCCTCTGTCCCTTCCCCTCCTCCGCGCTCCTCTGTCCCTTTTTCCCTTCCGCCTCCTCTGCCTCCCTCTTCGCGCTCCCGTCCCTTCCCCTCCCCAGCTCTCTGTCCCTTCCCTCCTCCGCGCTCCTCGTCCTTCCCCTCCTCCGCGCTCCTCAGTCCCTTCCCCTCTTCCGCGCTCCTCTGTCCCTTTCCCTCCTCCGCGCTCTCTGCCCTTCCCTCCTCCGGGCTCCTCTGTCCATTCCCCCTCGTCCGGGCTCCTCTGTCCCTCCGCCCTCCAGACTCCTCTGTCCCTTCCCCCTCCTCCGGGCTCCTCTGTCCCTTCCCCCTCCTCCGGGCTCCTCTGTCCCTTCCCCTCCTCCTCCCCCTGTCCCTTCCCCTCCTCCGGTCCTCTTCCCTTTCCCCTCCTCCGGGCTCCTCTGGCCCTTTCCCCTCCTCCGGGCTCCTCTGTCCCTTCCCCTCCTCCGGGCTCCTCTGTCCCTTTCCCCTCCTCCGGGCTCCTCAGTCCCTTTCCCCTCCTCCGGGCTCCTCTGTCCCTGTCCCCTCCTCCGGGCTCCTCTGTCCCTTTCCCCTCCTCCGGTCCCCCTGTTCCCTTCCCCCTCCTCTGGGCTCCTCTGTCCCTTCCCCCTCCTCTGGGCTCCTCTGTCCCTTCCCCCTCCTCTGGGCTCCTCTGTCCCTTCCCCCTCCTCTGGGCTCCTCTGTCCCTTCCCCTCTTCCGCTCCTCTTCCCTTCCCCCTCTTCGGGCTCCTCTGGGCCCTTCCCTCTTCCGGCTCCTCTGTCCTTCCCCTCTTCCGGCCTCTGTCCCTTCCCCTTCTTTGCCGGCCCCCTCGTCCTTCCCCCTCTCCGCGCTCCTCTGGCCTTCCCCTCCTCCGCGCTCCTCTGTCCCTTCCCCTCTTCCAGACTCCTCTGTCCCTTCCCTCTTCCGCGCTCCTCTTCCCCTTTCCCCCTCTTCCGGGATCCTCCCGTCCCTCCCCCCTCCGGCTCCTCTGTCCTCCATTTATTTTATCTGACGAAGCCCCCCAAGCGGGTTTTCCCCGCTCCTTTCCATGACAGTCCATCAGGCTGATCCAGCCCACAGTCCAGCTCGACCTTCTGGTATCAGCTGACGGACGGACAATGACCTCTTCTGACCGTCCCTGGTTACACCTTTAAAGGGAACCTTTCAGGGTTCAAGTTGGCGGCTCCCAGGAAGTGACCGATCAAAGCTGAACTTGTGGGTTCAATGACAACCACTGATCTCCCCCCCCCTCCTCCCGGGAAAAGGACAGCACAAGTAGCAACCTAAACTTTCTGAGGGCCCCCCCTTATTTGATGCTTTTGGACTGCTGATGTAGGGGGGCTCGCAGAGGGTCATCCAAGGTCACGGAGACTCATCTATAGTCACAGAGGGTCATTCGGGCTCATGGAGGGTCATTCAGGGTAACAGTAGGTCGTCCAGGCTCAGTGAGGGTCATCCAGGCTTACGGACTGTTGTCTGTGCTTGCCAAGGGTCATCCAAGGTCATCTAGGGTCACAGAAGGTCATCCGGGCTCATGGAGGGTCATCCAGGGTCACAGAGGGTCGTCCAGGCTCATGGAGGTTCATAGAGGGTCATCTGGACTCATGGAGGATCATCCAGGATCACAAAGGGTCATTCAGAGTCATCTAGGGTCGCAGAGGGTCGTCTGGGCTCATGAAGGGTCATTCAGGGTTTCAAAGGGTCATTCAGGGTCACAGAGTCGTTCAGGATCTTGAGGGCATCCAGCTTACACGTTGTTGGGTCGCCCAAAGGGGCCCTCCCAAGGTCTTCTAGGATCACAGAGGGTCATCTGGACTCATGGAGGATCATCCAGGATCACAAAGGGTCATTCAGAATAATCTAGGGTCGCAGAGGGTCGTCCAGGCTCATGGAAGGTCATCTAGGGTCACAGATGGTCATCTGGGCTCATGGAGGGTCGTCCAGGCTCATGGAGGTTCATAGAGGGTCATCTGGGCTCATGAAGGGTCATTCAGGGTTTCAAAGGGTCATTCAGGGTCACAGAGGATCGTCCGGGCTAGCGGAGTGTCGTCCAGGCTCATGGAGGGTCATTCAGGGTAAAGAAGGGTCATCCAGAGTCACAGAGGGTCATCCGGGCTTGCAGAGGTTTATCCAGAGTAATGGAGGGTTGTTCAGGATCCTTTATCAATGTTCTTCTTCTCTCTTCCAGAAACCCACCACCGGCATGCTGGCCATCACCTTTGCCCTCCACTTCTGTGACGTGGTGGACATTGCCGGATTTGGTTATCCCGCATTGTCCAACAAGAAGCAGCCGATTCATTACTACGAGAAAGTGACGCTAAAATCCATGGCGGTGAGTGTCCCCCGAGCACTCCGGGTGCGGTCATGGGTCTGACATGGAAAAACTTCAAGGGCGGCTCCATGGAAATGAAGCTTTATCATTGCTCAGCTTTCCAACTGACTGTCTACAGTTTCAGAGTTTCTGCCATCAGTGAATGGAAACCTAGGCCACAGCTCAATCAGGGCTCGTTACAAGAGGAAGCTCTGATGCATTGGAGTGACCCGTACCCCCCTGTCGGTTGGAGGGGGTTATAAAGGGTTTTTTAGCCTTTAGATTTAGTGCCCATCCCCAGCATCCACAGATGGTACAGTCCAAACTTTTTCTGAGGAAAGTTGCCGTCCGTCCGTTATCAGCGGTGAACAAGATCCTTATCCGATGAATCAGAACAATCCCGATCACCTACAAGGCGACAACTTATTTCAACAGGTTCTATGAGATCAGATAAAGAATCTGCTTCTACTTTCCCAGGAGCAGCGCCCCCTAGCAGTGCGGCTGGTACTCGACCGAGCTGTAATACCGGGCATGACCACTGACAGGGGGGGTGCTGCTTTCTGAAGAATAGGCAGAAGTTTCATCTAATCTCACACACACAGGCTTAGACATACAGGTAGTTGCCGTCTTTCAACCTCTCATGTGTGATTCTTCCTCTGGACTGATGTATCTAAGCTTATCTTGTGTGATACTGTCTGCTGAACCGCTAAGTAGACTGTAACACACGTGACAGGCTTAGATACAGCAGCTCAGCAGACAAATACACATGGTATGCTTAGATACAGTAACTCAAAGGACACAGTGTTTATCTCACATACTTTAAAGTCTTAGATACACCTCTTTGCAGGTGATTATACACAGGAGCATTAGATACAGCAGGCAGTATCACACATGATAGGGTTCAATATAGCAGCTCGAAGGACACTACTATACCTGTATTAGATACACCGCTCTGCAGATGATATCATACATGATAAGCTTAGGTACAGCAGCTCAGCAGAGAGTATCAAACACGGCACGCTTACAGCAACGTGGAGGTCACTTGAAAGCATTAGATACATAGCAGGATTAGATACATCATGCAACAGACCATATCACACATGATAAGATTAGATACACAGTTCAGCAGACAGTATCACACAGGATAGGATAAGATACACGGCTCAGCAGATGGTATCACACAGGATAGGTTTAAATACAGCATCTCAGCAGAAGGTATCACAAATGATAAGCTTAGGTACAGCAGCTCAGCAGACAGTATGAAACATGGCATGCTTACAGCAACACAGAGGTTACTTGAAAGCATTAGATACATAGCTTTGCAGATGATATTACCCAGCAGGATTAGATACACCATGCAACAGACCATATCACACAGGATAGGATTAGATACACGGCTCAGCAGGCGGTATCACACAGGATAATATTAGATACAGCAGCTCAGCAGACAGTATCGCAAAGGATAAGATTAGCTACAGCTCAGCAGACGGTATAACACAGGATAGGATTAGATACACAGCTCAGCAGATGGTATCACACAGAATAGGATTAGATACACAGCTCTGCAGACAGTCACACACAGGATAGGATTAGATACACAACTCCGCAGACAATATCACACAGGATATGATTAGATACACAGCTCAGCAGACAGTATCAGACAGGATAGGATTAGATACACAACTCCGCAGACGGTATCATACAGGATAGGATTAGATACACAGCTCAGCAGACGGTATCACACAGGATAGGATTAGATACACAGCTCAGCAGACAGTATCACACAGGATAGGATTAGATACACAACTCCGCAGACGGTATCATACAGGATAGGATTAGATACACAGCTCAGCAGACAGTATCACACAGGATAGGATTAGATACACAACTCCGCAGACAATATCACACAGGATAGGATTAGATACACAGTTCAGCAGACATTATCACACGGGATAGGATTAGATACACAGCGCAGCAGACGGTATCACACAGGATAGGATTAGATACACAGACTCCGCAGACAGTATCACACAGGATAGGATTAGATACACAACTCCGCAGACGGTATCATACAGGATAGGATTAGATACACAGTTCAGCAGACAGTATCACACAGGATAGGATTAGATACACCGCTCAGCAGACGGTATCACACAGCATAGGATTAGATACACAGCTCAGCAGACAGTATCGCTCATGCTTAGCTTGGATACAGTCACCTATAACCTGACATCTTATTGTTCTTTTTCAGGAGTCCGGACATAACATCACATTAGAAGCAATTGCCATAAGGAACCTGCTTCAGCACCAACTCATCCACAACCTGACCTACTTCTGAGGGGTCTTGGGTACGTCCCCCTGGCAGCTGGGAGCACAGTATGCTGGACCCCCTGCACCTGGCAGACTCTAAAGACGTGTGCAGAACGGACCATATTGATGACCTTGTACAGGAGCTCCACCTGCCATGGATGGACGGAGCGGCTGTCACAAGGTGCGGAGCTCTGCAGCGGACATTCACTTTGGGTTTGGACTATCCTGATCACCTTGTACAGGAGCTGCACCTGCCATGGATAGAGCGGCTGTCACAGGGTGCAGTGTTGTTGCAGAGCGGCTGTCACAGGGTGCAGTGCTGTTGCAGAGCGGCTGTCACAGGACGGGAGCTGTTGCAGAGCGGCTGTTACAGGGTGCAGAGCTCTGCAGTGGATGTTCACTTTGGGTTTGGACTATCCTGATAATGCTGTACAGCAGCTGCACCTGCCATGGATAGAGCGGCTGTCACAGGGTGCAGTGCTGTTGCAGAGCGGCTGTCACAGGGTGGGTGCTGTTGCAGAGCGGCTGTCACAGGGTGGAGTGCTCTGCAGCGGGCATTCACTTAGGGTTTGGACTATCCTGATAACCCTGTACAGGAGCTGCACCTGCCATGGACGGAGCGGCTGTCACAGGGTGCAGTGCTGTTGCAGAGCGGCTGTCACTAGCTGGAGTGCAGTTGCAGATAGGCTGTTGCAGAGCGGCTGTCACAGGGCGCAGTGCTCTGCAGTGGACGCTCGCTCCGGGATCGGACGTGTAACAAATAATGAAGTGTTTGACTCTTAATTTAATTTAATTTTTTAAAGGACAAAATCATCTAATATTTATTAAAGACTTTGGCGCCGTTCGCACCGCGCAGAATCGCGCGTTTTGCTTCCCTCCTCTGCACCGAGCAGACGACGACAAAGACGGAGTCCGGGATCCTCCTCTGTCTTTTTTTATCCTTGACGTTTTCTCCGCACTCTTCGCCTTCCATGTTTTATGTCGGTGACATTTGTGACTTTGCCGTGGAGGAGATGATGGGACGAGACGCTGGCCGTCCCGCGGTGAAGGGGCGGGACCCCGAGCTTTGTGCCAATCCTGTCTGTGTCCTCAAGTGCAAATATTTGGATCTGCAGGACGACGGCACCGAATGGGGGGGTTGTCGACGTCCCCCCGGGATCTGCTGCTGCTTCTATGTCTAACTCTTTCTGTGTCTTTTTTTGGTAGAACTGGAAGAGAATACCATATTACTTTCATGGACCCCCCCCCCTCCAAGTCCCTTTCGGGGCCCTCGAGCCTTCAGTGCCTTGATGTCTCATTTTTTGGTTGCTCTGATTCTCAGTGCAGTAATATGAAGACAATGACCTTGTGGGGTCATAGCGCCAACTCTGAGCCTTATTAGATGGGGTCAGTCCGGATAGGCAGCATTGAGTAACTTTGTAAATCCATTGTATTGTAGGTCTTGTACTCTAGTCACCTCCAGAGCTGCATTCACACTTCTTCCGACTTTGTGTTAGCATTCAAGCTGCAGGACCTCTCCACTCCCTGCTGCCTGTTCAGGCTTTGTACTGTATGTATTATAATTCATATATTTTCTAGTCACAGCCAAAGCTGCATTCAGAATTTGTCTGGTTTTCTCTTAGCACTCAGACTGCAGCTGCCTGTACTTATACTAATCCATGTCCTATACTCTAGTTACATCCAGAGTTGTATTCAGAATTCTTCTGCCTTTGTCTTGGCACTCAAGCTGCAGGACCTCTCTACACCCTGCTGCCTATACTTATACTAGTCTATGTCCTATACTCTAGTCACAGCCAAAGCTGCATTCAGAATTTGTCTGGCTTTCTCTTAGCACTCATACTGCAGCTGCCTTTACTTACACTAATACATGTCCTATACTCTAGTTACATCCAGAGCTGTATTCAGAATTCTTCTGCCTTTGTCTTGGCACTCAAGCTGCGGGACCTCTCTACTTCCTGCTGCCTGTACTTATACTTTTGCATATCCTATACTCTAGTCACATTCAAAGCTGCATTCAGAATTGGTCTAGATTTGACTTAGCACTCAAGCTGCAGGACCTCTCTACACCATGCTGCCTGCTCAGGCTCTGTACTGGTCTCATTCTAATCCATGTCCTATACTCTAGTTACATCCAGAGCTGCATTCAGAATTCTTTTGACTTTTTCTTGGCACTCAAGCTGCAGGACCTCTCTACTCCCTGCTGCATGCACTTTTACTCGTCTATGTCCTATACCCTAGTCACATTCAAAGCTGCATTCAGAATTTGTCTAGATTTGTCTTAGCACTCAAGCTGTAGGACCTCTCTACACCATACTGCCTGTTCGGGTTCTGTACTGGTCTCATTCTAATCCATGTCCTATACTCTAGTTACATCCAGAGCTGCATTCAGAGTTCTTATGGCTTTGTCTTAGCACTCAAGCTGCAGGGTCTCTCTATTCTCTATCTGTTCAGGCATTGTACTGTACTTCAATTGATTCATGGCTCAAATTCCAGTGTCATCAAGAGCTGCAATCACAATTCTGCTGCAGTTTTCAAGCTGGTTCAGTGTCCATACAGAATATTTCCTGCTGTATTATGGTGGGTGATTGGTGCTTTATACCAGTCTATGTGGAAAACACTACATCTTCCAGAATGCAATGCAACAACAGACTCCAGGAGATGAACTATGAGGCAGATGACTGCAGCTCTGGATGACGGGACGGGGTTTTATCAGGATAATAGAAATCTGGCTACATAATACAGTGCAATGTATGGAATAAACATATCGGGGTGTGCAGCGCTCCCACCCCCTACCGATCTCTGGACTGGCTGTAAACCCGGACATGACCAGTACTGAGGACACCTCTTGGGCAGGATTGTCATTGGGAAGATTTGGGAGCTCCAGTCATCCCTATGTGAGGAGAAACAAGGTGCCCCCTGCTTAGCTATAGGTCGGCAATTTGCACAATGTATAGGGTGATAGTGGTCACAGGTCTCATTTAATGGGGAGCTCCACCTTCTGGAGATCTGTGGGAATATAATAGTTCAGTCATTGTTCCTGTTCACACATGCACATATTGTATGTGGGGCGGGGGAGGGCTTTTCTTTTCCTCTTCTACCAATGTTTTATCTCTTTTTAAAAATCCGTAACAAACAGAATGCAAAAATTTCAAATAAAAAATTAAAATCGTCTTGTTCCAGTGTCTGTGCATTAAGGCAGCGCCACACTATTCCAGCAGGGGTCATTTGTCACATGGTACAGCTGCTTTCTTCTAAAAGCAGCGCCACCCCTGTCCACAGGTTGTGTGTGGTATTACAGCTCAGGCCAATTCACTGCAGCTGAGCTTTCCTGCCAGACACAGCCCTTTGCACAAATGTTTTTAGAAGTGAACGGCTGTGTTTTTCTGTTCCTTTACAGCCCCTCTAATACAAGGCAATGATCCCATGACTCCATGTGTTCCAATTTTTTGGAAGGACTCTTGTCATTCATTGTGTGAAAGAGACATTGTTTCATGTATATCTACACTGTCGAGTCCCATTATCCCGAGCAGCAGTAAATATCCAGAGTAATATCCGTGTGCAGCCCAGACAGCAGCTAAACGGGCGCGGAGTGATTCCATAAGGTCCTGGGAGGTTGTCACAGGTATCTGGAGGGGATTGCATCCACCAGCTGCTGAAGGGTCCATAGAGAAAACAACACCAGGGGCCCCACAGCTGCTGGAGGGTCCAGAGAGCAAACAGTAGGGTTAGCAGAGGTGCAGTGACATCTCTGCTCCAGGGCTTCATAACTGGTTTAGAGAGGTGCAGTGACATCCAGCTGCTCGGGGCCCCTACACAGTAGGGTTAGCAGAGGTGCAGTACATCCGTCTGCTCCGGGGCCCATACACAGTAGGGTTAACAGAGGCAGTGAAATCCGTCTGCTCCCGGGCCCAGACGCAGTAGGGTTAGCTGAGGTGCAGTGACATCCGCTGCTCCGGGGCCCATAACAGTAGGGTTACAGGGTGCAGTGACATCCGTCTGCTCCGGGACCCCTTACACAGTAGGGTTAGCGAGGTGCAGGGGACACCCGTTGCCTCCGGGCCCCATACACAGTAGGGTTACCCGGGGGTGCAGTGACATCCGTCTGCTCCAGGCCCATACACAGAAGGGTTAGCAGAGGTGCAGTGACATCCGTCTGCTCCGGGGGCCCATACACAGTAGGGTTGCAGAGGTGCAGTGACATCGTATGTCGGGGGCCATACACGTAGGGTTAGCAGAGGTGCAGTGTACATCCGTCTGCTCCGGGGCCCCATACACAGTAGGGTTAGCAGAGGTGCAGTGACATCCGTCTGCTCCGGGGCCCCATACACGTAGGTTAGCAGAGGTGCAGTGAAAATCCCTCTGCGCCGGGGCCCCATACACAGTCGGGTTAGCAGTGGTGCATTGAGATCCGTCTGCTCCGGAGCCCCATACACAGTAGGGTTAGCAGAGGTACAGTGACATCTGTCTGCTCTAGGGCTCCATACACAGTAGGGTTAGCAGAGGTGCAGTGACATCCGTCTGCTTCGGGGCCCCATACACAGTAGGGTTAGCAGAGGTGCAGTGACATCCGTCTGCTCCAGGGCTCCATACACAGTAGGGTTAGCAGAGGTGCAGTGACATCCGTCTGCTCCGGCGCCCCATACACAGTAGGGTTATACACTGTAGCCTACTATGTAGTTATGAAACAGAGCGAGTCTTTTTGAGGCAATATTTTAAGTTTATTGATGCAAGTTCTAATCATTAAGCCATAAAAAGAGACATTGAAGGAGTAAAGAGGAACAGGGGGACTTTGGTCAAAAGTAGGGACTTTCCCTCTAAAATAGAGACACTTGAGTGCTGGGGCTGACGTGTGTTTACTTCCATATAGTTACATAGTACATCAGGATGAAAAAAGACAAATGTCCATCAAGTTCACCCAAGGGAAGGGAAGATGTAGTCCATCTGTAGACAACCTGGGTTCTGGTCATGTAGAGCAGGGACACTCAGATTAGGGGCCCCGGGTGGAGGAAGTGGTCAGCAGCTGTTGATATTTTGGGTTGTACATTTAAGCAATAACACTGTGGAACAAAAAAAATTCTTTTGGGGTGCCTAGAAATGTTGACCTTATTCTGGGTATCTGAGCTGCCGAGTCCGAAAATCCCATCCATTTAGTTCTGGCGGCTCTAGTGTCTGAGATGTAGGTTCCCTGATGCTACATGAATCTTGATTTCTTTATAATTCTGTGGAGCAGATGAATAGAACTGGATTTCCTCCTGAACATTCAGGTTTTTCTTTGCATAAGTTCTAGAATTTGTGTCTTGCAATGCCAGATCTCCAAAACTAGAGCTGATAGGGGAAAACAGGCGTCATTTTCAGAATCGGTGCCCAAAACATACTCCGGAACGGTTCCAAGGCACCAAAATGAGTGTTCCCCAGTGTTATCATCAGTGCATCCAGAGAACTACAAGGGTTTCTGATTATTTCTAAACAGTCTCCGAAGCCTGCACCTGAGAGCTGCTTCTGGACAACTCGCAGCAATAGCAGAATGACCTCCTGATCGGTAACACTGATGCCCTGTGATGTTACTGAACCAAGAAGGTGAATATCACCGACCCAAGGTGTTTGGGGCCCTCTTTTACTGTCCCCATAAAACCAAATCCACGTTTCCCACCAGAGGCGTCACTTCAAGCCCTTGGGCCCTAGTGCAAAAAGTGAAATGGGGCCCCCCAATTACTATGCACCATTTACAATACTGGTGTTTTCTTATGTGGCAGAAGGGCTTTTGGGACCCCTTAGGCTGCAGGGCCCGGTAGTGACTGCTAACGCTGCACCCCCTATGGCTACGCCCCTGTTTCCCGCATTGGCACCAGTCAGATTAACTTCCGTGAAGTGACTGTGGCTGTCAGCGCAGGATGGAAATTGTTGCTCTCAAACCACTGAAGGAACAAAGAGGAAAAGATGAGAAATATCAGATAACGAAAATGTAAAAAAAACACAGATACATGAGAACCAACAAAAACCATAAGAGAATGAGCTGGGATCTGATTGGCTCCTTAAATGGGTTGTCTCACTACATTGATTCATCTCCCCTCAGTCCTGTTTTCTAGGTTTCACTTTGAATTCAGGGGCGTGTTTACTGGCTTCCACTAGGCTGCAGTAGAAGCCAGGTCTGTAGCTATAGCAACCAGTGCTGACAGCCTATCAAGAGAGATTGAACAGGTCTGTAGCTATAGCAACCAGCGCTGGCAGCCTATCAGGAGAGATTGAATAGGTCTGTAGCTATAGCAAACAGTGCTGGCAGCCTATCAGGAGAGGTTGAATAGGTCTGTAGCTATAGCGACCTGAGGAGCTGATGCAGCCCATACAAGAGGGGATATCTAGGAATAGGTAGGACATTGTTAATGGACACATATTGCAGTGACTTGTTTTTGCTAGATCTTTAACATAAAAATCAGCGCTCCCTGTAGTGAGACGACCCCTTTAATGGCTCCGCTTTCTGCTTCCGCTCGGGTTTTCCAAGCTGCGGCTCCAGGAGAGTTTGTGTGATTTATCGGATTGTGTTTATTGTTGTATCATTACCGGTCTCACGATCAATGTCTCCTTCAGATTCTTGACTTCGTAGTGAAGGTTTTCTATTGATAAAGCCTCAGGCGGTTACTTTGTATCAGTTACTGTTGTTGTTACAATATTGAAGTGATGATGATGTTGTTTTTTTTCTTCTTCTTCATCTAAGAAATCTCAGATGTCATAGCTGGTGTCCTCAGGATACAATATTTCCAACAGACAATGCTCTTTCCTGGGACTCTGTATGTTGCAGCCGCACTAATCATACAATGTCCCAGACACTGCTGATCTGCGACCGAAGTGATTGATGGAAGATCCAACCAGTGATTGGTGGTCTATAGCGCCTCTCTACAGTACAGTGCGGTACTACATGTCCTGTACTGCTCTTACAAGTATTAGTGAGGTGATGCAGTGATTGGCGGTCTATAGCACCTCTCTACAGTACAGTGCGGTACACATGCTGTACTGCTCTTACATGTAATTAGGAGTGCATGCAGTGATTGGCGGTCTATAGCGCCATCTACAGTACAGTGCTGGTACTACAATGTCCTGTACTGCTCTTACATGTATAGTGCATGAGTGATTGGCGGTCTATAGCACCTCTCTACAGTACAGTGCGGTACTACATGTATTAGTGAGGTGCATGCAGTGATTGGTGGTCTATAGCGCCTCTACAGGACAGTGCGGTGCTACATGCCCTGTACTGCTCTTACAAGTATTAGTGAGGTGCATGCGTGATTGGCGGTCTATAGCACCTCTCTACAGTACAGTGCGGGTACTACATGTCCTGTACTGCTCTTACATGTATTAGTGAGGGGCATGGAGTGATTGGTGGTCTATAGCGCCTCTCTACAGTACAGTGTGGTACTACATGTCCTGTACTGCTCTTACATGTATTAGTGAGGTGCATGCAGTGATTGCTGGTCTATAGCACCTCACTAAAGTACAGTGCGGTAAGACATGTCCTGTACTGCTCTTACATGTATTAGTGAGGTGCATGCAGTGATTGTGGGTCTATAGCGCCTCTCTACAGTACAGTGCGGTACTACATGTGCTGTTCTACTCTTACTGTTATGTGAGGTGCATGCAGTGATTGGGGGTCTATAGCGCCTCTCTACATTGCTGCCAGTGCGGTACTACATGTCTTGTACTGCTCTTACATGTATTTGTGAGGAGCATCAGTGATTGGCGGTCTATAGCACCTCTCTACAGTACAGTGCGGGTGGTCACTACATGTCCTTTACTGCTTAACATGTATTAGTGAGGTGCATGCAGTAATTGGTGGTCTATAGCGCCTCTCTACAGTACAGTGTAGTACTACATGTCCTGTCCTCCTCTTACATGTATCAGTGAGGTGCATGCAGTGATTGGTGGTCTATAGCGCCAATCTACAATACAGTGTGGTACTACATGTCCTGTACTGCTCTTACATGTATTAGTGAGGTGCATGCAGTGATTGGCGGTCTATAACGCCTCTCTACAGTACAGTGCGGTACTACATGTCCTGTACTGCTCTTACATGTTTTATTGAGGTGCATGCAGTGATGGTGGTCTATAGCGCCAATCTACAATCAGGTGTGGACTACATGTCCTGTACTGCTCTTACATGTATTAGTGAGGTGCATGCAGTGATTGGCGGTCTATAGCGCCTCTCTACAGTACAGTGCGGTACTACATGTCCTGTACTGCTCTTACATGTATTAGTGAGGTGCATGCAGTGATTGGTGGTCTATAGCGCCTCTCTACAGTACAGTGCAATACTACATGTCCTGTACTGCTCTTACATGTATTAGTGAGGTGCATGCAGTGATTAGTGGTCTATAGCGCCTCTCTACAGTACAGTGCGGTACTACATGTCCTGTACTGCTCTTACATGTATTAGTGAGGTGCATGCAGTGATTGGTGATCTATAGCGCCTCTCTACAGTACAGTGTGGTACTACATATCCTGTACTGCTCTTACATGTATTAGTGAGGTGCATGCAGTGATTGGTGATCTATAGCGCCTCTCTACAGTACAGTGTGGTACTACATGTCCTGTACTGCTCTTACATGTATTAGTGAGGTGCATGCAGTGATGGTTGGATACTATAGCGCCTCTCTCTACAGTACAGTGCGGTACGATATGTTCTGTACTGCTCTTACATGTATTAGTGAGGTGCATGCAGTGATTGGCGGTCTATAGTGCCTCTCTACATTACAGTGCGGTACTACATGTCCTGTACTGCTCTTACATGTATTATTGAGGTGCATGCATTGATTGGTGGACTATAGCGCCTCTCAACATTACAATGCGGTACTACATGTCCTGTACTGCTCTAACATGTCTTATAGAGTTGCATGTAGTGATTGGCGGTCTATAGCGCCTCTCTACAGTACTATGCGGTACTGCATTTCCGGTACTACATGCAGCCGCCTCGGATTCCACCGCTCCTCACTACGAGCCTTTGGAAACATGAAAGCGGCGTTTTGAGACCCTGCACCCATTATACAGTGCTGATTGGTTGCCAGGAGCAACTGCCTCGTTTTGCCCCAGTTTTGATACATCCCTATATATCCGTCCTCCTAGAGATGAGAGAGTGTGGTAATTATATTCTGTCTCAGCAGGTGTGTACAGTCCGGGGATGGGATTTGATTTTTTGAACATGAAGTTCCCTACTTGGCATACAGGATTCCTGTAGAGTGGAGCCAGTTCTGATTAACTCCTGCTATACCAGCTCCCAGTATAACCAGAACAATGATCTTCACCATCCTATACTAGAACACTCCTCCTAATGCTTCACAGTGAAGAGCAGACCGCCATATACTGTGCCCCTGAGACTTAAATAGGCAAGAAATCTGGGATACAAAAAAAAGGCACCTCGCTGACGCGTTTCAGGCTGTCGAAACGCCCTGACTCATAGCATCCTGATTTCTTGCCCAAGTCGTTCTGTTATTCAAGTAAAGTCCTAGGATTTTACAGCATAGCTTGGTTTCTCCTTTTCTGAATCCTGATTGGGCTGTGTGCTGCTTTCCTGGACTGATGGCAGGAGAGCTGGACGTCTGTTTGTATTTATCTATGAACCATACTGCCATACACTATGCCCTTGTGAAATAGATGGGACCTCAGAGGGGCCTCTACATCCTAGTGGGGTCTCCAAGTTATCCTAGGATAATAACGGTGTTCGCCTTCATGGAGAGGGGCTGCGGTGCAGGGGTTTGTAGCCTCTTAGGAGTTTTTAATTGTGTATTTGGGTTTTGTTGATGAAGATGTGTATATTTGTATTCAGTGCAGTCTTTTTTCCTTTGTGTATCTATAAAACTGATCATGTGCGTAAGGTTCTTCTAAGGTCTCCCAGGAGGTGGTGACCTCTTCTCTCCAACCTGTGACCTCTCCCCGGGTCCCTGCTCTGTGAACCTGAATCCAGGAATCCTGTCACCTGAGGATTAGGAATTTCATCATCTCATTACTTGCTTCCTGTTCCACTTGGACGACTCTCACAAATGCTTCTTGATTTCCATTGTCTCCTCGGATCTTTGTGCTGCTTCCTTTGTACTGTGGGCTCAGAGCCGAGGTGTCTTGTATTTTAGAGGAGTTTCACCCCAGAGGACTATTAGGATAAGTGTCTGACCGCTAGGGCCCCACCAATCAATACAGCCCGGCCCCCATTCCTCATCACTGCATGATCACAATGAGGAGTGGGGGCCACTGAGACGAATACAACATCCCATCAACATAAAGCGGCAGGACACGAGCTCGACCACCGCTCCATGCAAAGTTCTGCCAAAGGTTATGCAGTGAAGAGGAAGGGTAAGCTCAGGACCCCTGCTCTGGTGCTTGGTGGGAGCGCTTTTCTGGTGATTGGTGGGACCCCTGGTCTGGTGATTGGTGGGACCCATAATCTGGTGATTGGTGTGACCCATAATCTGGTGATTGGTGTGACCCATAATCTGGTGATTGGTGTGACCTATAATCTGGTGATTGGTGTGACCCATAATCTGGTGCTGGGAGGGACCCGTGACCTGGTGATTGGTGGGGCCCCTGCTCTAGCGATTGGCGGGAATCCTGATCTGGCGATTGGTGGGACCCTTGACCTGGGGATTGGTGGGGTCCCTGTTCTGGTGATTGGTGGGACCCCTAATCTGGTGATTGATGGGACCCCTGCTCTAGTGATAGGTGGGACCCCTGCTCTAGTGATAGGTGGGACCCCTGCTCTGGTGATAGGTGGGACCCCTGCTCTGGTGATTGGTGGGACCCCTGTTCTGGTGATTGGTGGGGCCCCTGTTCTGGTGATTGGTGGGGGCCCTGTTCTGGTGATTGGTGGGAACCCTGTTCTTGTGAATGGTGGGACCCCTGTTCTGGTGATTGGTGGGGCCCCTGTTCTGGTGATTGGTGGGGGCCCTGTTCTGGTGATTGGTGGGGCCCCTGTTCTGGTGATTGGTGGGGCCCCTGTTCTGGTGATTGGTGGGGCCCCTGTTCTGGTGATTGGTGGGGCCCCTGTTCTGGTGATTGGTGGGGGCCCTGTTCTGGTGATTGGTGGGACCCTTGTTGTGGTGATTGCTAGAACCCTTGTTTTAGGGATTGATGGGACTCGGGTCCTGATGATTGGCAGGAGCCCTGATCTGGTGATTGGCTGGACCCTTGTTCTAGGGATGGTGGGACCCTTGTTGTGGTGATTGGAGGGGCAGCTATTCTGGTGACTGGTGAGACCCCTGTTCTAGTGATTGATCTTTATCTCTCATTCTGTACATAAGTAATGAATGTCAATTATAAGGAAACTCCTCTAAAGTTACCTTGAAGTTATTCATTTGTTTTTTGTCACACATTAGAAGGAAGATTTCCTGGCATGTTCTTGACCATATACATAAACAATGGAGATTCAAAGAGAAATTCCACCTATTACTGTAATATTACTGTACTATGTCCTATTTCCTGGTTCATGTTGTGATCAGGTAATCATATCATATAGAAAAATTCTGATAAGATTGATGGAGAGGTAGTCACAGCCCCGCCCCCTGTACTGACATCACTGAGAGGTGGTCAAAGCCCGGCCCCGTGTACGGACATCAGTGAGGGGTTGTCACAGCCCCCCCTCTGTACTGACATCAATGAGAGGTTGGTCACAGCCCGCCCCCATAATGACATCATGAAAGGTTTTCACAGCCCGCCCCCTGACTGACATACTGGAGGTGTCACCCCCACCCCCTTTTGACATCACTGAAGGTGGTCACAGGCCCCGCCCCCTTTACTGAATCCTGGGGGGGTCACAGCCCCCCCCCCTGTATGTACTGAGAGGTGGTCACGCCCCGCCCCTTTACTTACATCACGGAGAGGTGGTACAGCCCCGCCCCCTGTAGACATCACGAGAGGTGGTCACAGCCCCCCCCCTGTAATGACATCCTGAGAGGTTTTCTAGCCCCGTCCCCGTAAGCCATCACTGAGAGGTGGTACGCCCGCCCCTGTACGGACACACTGGGGGTTTGTCACAGCCCCCCCCCTTGTATTGACATCAGTGAGAGGTGGTCAAGCCCCCCCCCCCTGTATGACATCATGAGGGGTTGTCCACCCCCCCCCCCTGTTTGACATCGTGAGGGTGGTCACGCCCCGCCTTGTATGACACCCTAGTTGTAAAAGCCCCGTTCCCCTGTCTGACATCACTGAGTTGTCACACCCCCTGCCCCCGAAATGACATCCCGAGAGGGGGTAAAAGCCCCCCCCCCTGTATGACATCATGCGAGGTGGTCACCCCCCGCCTCCTTTCTGACATCCTGAAGGGTGGCACCCCCCCACCCCTTGTACCGACATCACTGAGAGGTGGCACAGCCCCGCCCCCTTTTATGACTCACTGGGGGTTGTAAAAGCCCGCCCCCTGTACTGATCGGAGAGGTGGTCACAGCCCCCCCCTGTTCTGACATCACAGAGATTGTCACAGCCCCGCCCCCTGTCTGACTCATGAGAAGTGGTAAACCCCCCGCCCCCTGTACGACATCATGAAAAAGGGTGGTCACAGCCCCCCCCCGTATGACTCATGATGTACACGGCTCTGAAGACTGTTTATTACCCCCTTTTACGTGACCTATGTGGTAGCAGCAGTGTCACAGGTCTGCGACGAAATAGTGATTACAGTGATTTTACATCTTGTGACTAAGGTGGTTTCCCTGCAGTCGTTGACTTTTCTTTTGTTCTGACCCGGTCCAGTCCCCATCTTGATCATTCCCCACCACTTGCCCCCTGCAGATTTAGACACAAATATCTTGATTTTTCCAGCACCTGCCCCTGGATTGGGGTTCATTAAGGCAGGCAGGATTTAGATAGGATATTGGGGCCCCAAATAGGCAAGTTTGGTACCATAGTCCCCATATAGGAGGGGGTTTAGGAGCTATAGGGGCCATACAGGTAGACAGCGGTTAGATGGGTTAGGGGGGCCCTATAGTAGGTTTTTTGGTAGCTAAAGGGGCCCCCTATAATGAAGGGGAGGTTTTTGGGGGGTATACGGCAGGCTTGTGGGAGTATAAAACCCGGCCGTGGGGGTGTACAGGGAGGTAGGGTGTATAGGCGGCAATTTGGGGGGTTAGGCAGGATATGGGGGGTTAGGAGGATATGGGGGGTATAGGGAGGGATATGGGGGGGTATAGGCAGGCATATGGGGGGTATAGGCAGGATATGGGGGGCTGTATGACAGGCATTGGGGGGATACGGCAGGCATTGAGGGGGTATGGCGGCATATGGGGGGTATAGGCAGGAATGGGGGGTAAGGCAGGCATTTGGGGGGGGTATAGGCAGGAAAAACGGGGTTTGGTAAAATAAAAAATTACTTTTCTAACCTCGGTCCACGCTCCCGATGCGCCGCCCTCTGCTGCTTCCCCGCAGCCTCGCGCTCAGCGCGGGCGGGGCGGTGTGTGACGTCACCGCGCGACCCCTGAAAAGAGCGCCCCCGTACGGACATATTGAGAGGTGGACGCCCGCCCCTGTACTGACATCAGGGGAGGTTGATAGCCCCGCCCCCTGTACAGACAAACACTGAGAGGGGGCACACCCCCCCCCTTACGGACTATGAGAGGTGGTCACGCCCCGCCCTTGGTATGGCATGACTGAGTTTTTTGGGAGGGTTTTTTTTCCGTAATGTTACCTTCGAAAATTATCTTTATGTCATGCAGCAAATTTTTGGACCTTCCTCCATCCATCATCTCTGTCTTTCTGGGGCTTCAAGAGACTCAAGAATGTGTTTTCTATTTGAGGTTTCTGTGTGAAGGGCCCCAGGGATCCCTCTGCCCTTCATAACGGGGACTACCAGTTTTTTGGGTGGCTCTGCAGCGTTATGTTCCACTAATGCTAGGGGAGAGCTATAGGGGGCGCCAGGGGTGCCAATAGGGCAGTACGGGCGCAGTATTCCTGTCAGGGGCCCTAATAAAAAAGGGCCCCAGTGATATGTTAAAAATAGGAACTAGTAATGGGTGGGGGCCCCCTTGGATTTGACTGTATGGGGGCTAATAGATGACTGATGGCCGCCCTGGGGGGTGCAGAGGTAGCTGTCACTTTTTGGACCCCCGAGACTCCTCTGCCCCAAAAAGAAGGGGCACTGTATTATATAAATGACATGTCAGGTGGGGGCGTCGTATAGACTCTGTAATGGGGCCCCCGGGGCTTAAACTTACCCCTATGGTCTAGATGTCTGGACCTTTGTACAGAGGAAGCATTTTTACCTCTGGTGTCACCCTCCTCCCCCGTCATAGATTGTAAGCTCTTGGGAGCAGTGAACTCAGTTCTCTTGTGTCCCCAAGGATCTCCTATAACATTAGGGTGAATTTGGCCCCTGCACAGGGGATGGGTCTTGCTGTAGACTTAGCGGTTCAGACCTTTGACTTTGAATAATCTGCTGGAGAACATCCTGATGAATTATAATTGTCACCTGCCCTCCCAGGTCTGTTACCGGAGATTATAACATCACAGGGAGGGGGAAGCAGAGGAGTCAGATATGAGGTGAGAGCGGTCGGAGGCAGAAGGGAGTCCGCGAGGAGCCGGGTGCAGGAGAAGCCGCAGGGAGGTAATAATGTATATAATATCCACGGGGCGGATATAGATAGAAGGATGATTATGGACGGCGGATGTTATATCCATGGTCCGGGGGGAGGGGAGGGGGGTTCGGATAATATCACCCCCGGGAGGTCTGTGGTTTTGGTCACTTTGTTTTCTTTGTGATATTGGATGAACAAAAATAGTAATTGTGACATTGTCCTTTAGTGTTTACATTTCATTAGATAACAATGTGGTTGTTTCATAGCAAAGAACATTACAAATGTAACAAAATTAAGAGGATTCCAGGAATAATTTAATATTTTGATAATTTTTTGCTACACTTTACTTAACACCACAGATAACACAGTGATAACTCTCTGAGTACAGATAATGTAGCAGATGTCCCCTGCAGTCCTATGTAACACCACAGACAATGGAGTAGATTTCACCTGCAGTCCTATGTAACACCACAGATAACACAGTGATAGCTCTCTAAGTGCAGATAATGTAGTAGGTGTCACCTGCAGTCCTATATAACACCACAGATAACAGTGATAGCTCTCTAAGTGCAGATAATGTAGTAGGTGTCACCTGCAGTCCTATATAACACAACAGATAACACAGTGATAACTGTGAGTACAGATAATGTAGTAGATGTCCCCTGCAGTCCTATGTAACAGCACAGATAATGTAGTAGATGTCACCTACAATCCTATGTAACACAGTGATAACTCCCTGAGTACAGATAATGGATTAGATTTCACCTGTAGTCCTATGTAACACCACAGATAACACAGTGATAACTCTCTGAGTACAGATCATGTAGTAGATGTCACCAGCAGTCCTATGTAACAGCACAGTTAACACAGTGATAACTCTCTGAGTACAGATAATGGAGTAGATGTCACCTGCAGTCCTATGTAACATCACAGATAATACAGTGATTACTCTTTTGTTGCAGATAATGTAGTAGATGTCAGCAGCAGTCCTATGTAACACCAAAGATAATATAGTAGTTGTCACCTGCAGTCCTATGTAACACAGTGATAACACAGTGATAACTCTCTGAGTACAGATAATGTAGTAGATGTCACATGCAGTCCTATGTAACACCACAGACAACACAGTGATAACTCTCTGAGTACAGATAATGTAGTAATGTCACCTGCAGTCCTATGTAACACCATAGATAACACAGTGATAACGCTCTGAGTACAGACAATGTAGTAGATGTTATGATTTGTGCTCCAGGCTTATATCAGCTCTGCTACATCTGCAGGTCGCTGATTATCTGGAGTTTGCTATTAAACATTTGTATCTATAGTAACTGGTGAAATATTCAAAAGAGTAAAGGGCACAAGGAGCAGCAACAGGGAAGCTATAACAATCATAACCCATAAAACTCCGCTCCATGGGGGGTGGGGGGGATACAAAAAGTTATTGATCGCGGGAAAATGGGCAAAAATAGAAAGTGATTTTCTTCTATGGAACAAAAACATAACACAAACCCTACAGATTCGGTATTGTCAGAATCGTATCGACCTGCAGAATACAGAGAACACATCACTTACCCTGAAGAGGAGACGCCGCATAAACAAAACCCCATAAACCTGCCGCAGGTGCTGCTCTTTTTCCCATTTTGCCCCAATTAGAACATTTTTTTTGCGGTTTCCCAGTATATTCTATGGTGCAGCCAATGACACCACTCGAAAATCCATCTCGTCCTGCAAAATTAAAGCCTCACTTGTCTCTGCAGAAATGTAATTTTTTTACATTTCTGTGAGGGCTTTAATTTTGCAGGACGAGATGGACTTTCGAGTGGTGTCATTGGCTGCACCATAGAATATACTGGGAAACCGCAAAAATGGTTACGCTTTCGGAAGGTGAGGAGGGAAAATACTTAGAGCCATATTATTATGACCATCTGTCAGGAAGGTGACTGATGAGATATAGCATCACATACGGTCTGCCTTTTTTGGGTATTTGTATTAAGGATTGAGCCCAGGATTTATTTGATTGGGATCAGGAAATAAGTACACCCCTAGTACAGGGCACTTGGTGCAATCAGTTGTATCAAAGCGAAAGGAGTATAGTTTGGACTTGGACCTGTGTCTTATCAGTGTTGTTGCTGGCGCTCGGTGTGTGGATTGTGTCTGTTCATCTCTCAGGGTCTGGACTGAGCCTTCCCTCAGGTATTTATCACTGAATCTGTACAAATCGCTGATCCCAGCTCAGATAAACAAGAAAGGAACCGCCGCCGCCCGGGTCCGAGCTCACAGGGCGAAGTGAGGGACACATCACGTTCCCAGCTTCCGTTCAATGTGCACAGCAGGGGTGTATGTTACATAGAAGCTAAAGAGTGGCCTCAGTCACCCATAGGGTCCGATCGTTAAAAAATGTGCGCTTCTTACTAAATGCCGTTGATCATAACCTATAATGCACCTTCAAAAAATAGTCACAATACAAAAAATGTGCAAAAGCTCAACTTTATCACTATAAAAACTCATTTATTACTCCCAGAACTTATATTAAAAGTCCCAAAAAATGGTAGTAGTGAAAAATGAAAAGCAATTTCCATATATTATACAAACTTGCGGTTTGTGGAAAGTCCTCATTAGAACGTAGTATCCTTTAGCCAGTCGCAGCTCACTTTTCAGCACCCTAAAGCATCTTATCCATGGTTGTTCGATGCAGGGCGAGCGGCACTCTAAGACAGGTCCTCACAGTGAGCCTCTGTGTAAAAAACTAGCACGTTTCGGGGGACCGCCCTCTTTGTCAAGCTTGCCG
The DNA here is from genome assembly GCA_025379985.1 of Phyllomedusa bahiana. Classification (NCBI taxonomy): domain Eukaryota; kingdom Metazoa; phylum Chordata; class Amphibia; order Anura; family Hylidae; genus Phyllomedusa; species Phyllomedusa bahiana. Next base: position 32,285 of record JAODAL010025864.1, on the reverse strand, counting down.
CTCGCCCTGCATCGAACAACCATGGATATGATGCTTTAGGGTGCTGAAAAGTGAGCTGCGACTGGCTAATGGATACCACGTTCTAATGAGGACTTTCCAAAAACCGCAAGTTTGTCTAATATATGGAAATCGCTATTCATTTTTTGGGACTTATTATAAGTTCTGGGAGTAATATATGAGTTTTTATAGTGATAAAGTTGAGCTTTTGCACATTTTTTGTATTGTGAATATTTTTTGAAGGTGCATAAGATTGGGGGTTGGGACCCCTAGGTTGGTCACTATCTTGCGGTTTGTTATTAAATTAAGAGGTGTATTGTGCTTTGACTGGTCATAACCTATAATGTACTGAGAAACCCCCCAAAAAATTCTAAGTGAGGTGGAATGTGAAGAACAACGGAGCTCTGATGGGTTACTATGGGCTCTGATCGGTTGCTATGAGCTCTGATTGGTCACTATGGGCTCTGATTGGTCGCTATGGGCTCTGATTGGCTGCTGTGGGCTCTGATTGGTCGCTATGAACTCTGATTAGTTGCTATGGGCTCTGATTGGTCGCTATGGGCTCTGATTGGTTGCTATGAGCTATGATTGGTGGATATTGGTTCTGATTGGTGACAATGAGCTCTGATTGGTAGCTAAGAGGTCTGATTGGTCACTATGGGCTCTGATTGGTGGTGATGGGGTCTGATTGGTTGCTATGAGCTCTGATTGGTTGGTATGGGCTCTGATTGGTTGCTATGGGCTCTGATTGGTTGCTATGAGCTCTGATTGGTTGTTGTGGGCTCTGATTGGTTGCTATGGGCTCTGATTGGTTGTTGTGGGCTCTGATTGGTTGCTATGAGCTCTGATTGGTTGGTATTGGCTCTGAGTGGTTGCTATGAGCTCTGATTGGTTGCTATGAGTTCTGATTGGTTGCTATGAGGTCTGATTGATTGTTTGCTATGGGCTCTGATTGATTGTTATGGTTTTTGACTGGTGGCTATGGGCTCTGATTGGCTGATATGAGCTCTGATTGGTTGATATGTGCTCTGATTTATTGGTTGATGTGAGCTCTGATTGGTATCTATGAGCTCTGATTGGTTACTATGAGCTCTGATTGGCTGCTATGAGCTCTGATTGGCTGCTATGAGCTCTGATTGGTTACTATGAGGTCTGATTGATTGGTTGATATGGGCTCTGATTGCTATGAGCTCTGATTGGGTTGCTTGGGGCCTGTTTTGCTTTTGAGCTCGGATTGGGGGGCTTTTGGGTTTCTGATTGCTAGGGGAGTTTCAAAATTGGAGGGGGCTAGGGGGCCGGGTTCCCAAAATGAGCTTGATTGGTTGCTATGGGCTCTGATTCTATGACCCTTCGGATTGGTGGCTATGGTTTCTGTTTTGCTATGAGCCCCTTTTGTTTTGGTTGCTGGGGGCTCTAAATTGCTATGAGCTAGTTTGGGCCCTCTATGGGTCTTGGTTAGTTGTTTGGGAGCTAAAAAACCTGGTTGGGCCTTTGGGGGGTTGCACAAAAATAAAAATTTTTTCCTTTGGATATTTTTTAAAGGGGAAATTTTTTGGAGCTTTTCCAGCCCCAAAAACGCTCAATGAAACCCCTTAAAATTTGGGGTTTAATATGCAAAGCCTTAGGGGTTTTTTTTGGGGGGGGGGGAAGGGGGGTTTTAACGGCGTTTTCCAAAATTTTTTTTTTTTCCTTTCTCTTTGGGGTTTCTGGAAAAACCCCCGCCGTATTTTTATTTTTTTCAAAAGCGTTTTTTTTCAGGGGCCCCTGTTACAAATTCGGGGGGGGTTTTAAAACAAAACAAAAATGTCAATCGGAAAAAAATTTAAAATTCCCAAAAAAAGATTTAAAACAAAGTGGCACAAAAAAAGGGGGGAGGGGAAACCCGCCCGCGGGGGGGTTACAATCTACAATCATCATCTCGTCCCCTGTTGTGGGGACGCAAACTGGAGCAGAAGGGTGCGGGGACACAAAAACCCCCCCCCAAAGGGTCAGATCTGGGACTTGTGGATTTGCTACGAAGTAATAAAGCCTTTAAGTGCGGAGAGTCCATCACATCTGGTGTTTACATGAGATCTGCTTATGTAGGATGCACACGTGCCCTTTGATCACTATAGGGAGTCGTGTGTATCTGTGCACTTCACCTTTCCAAGCACTTGAGAGAAGAGGTTTTTTTCCCCACAACAAAAAAACCCTCTTTAAAAATTTAAAAAACCCGGGGGGTCCCCAAAAAATAAGGGCCCAAAAAAATTTTAGCAAACCCAAATTTTTAAACTTTAAAAAAAAAAATTGGGAAAAATTCCTAACTTTGGGTAAAAAAAATTTAAAATTTATAATAAATCATTAAAAAAGGCCCTTTTTAACCTTTCCCCATACAAAACTTTAACTAAATCCCTACCTAACAATAAAAATAAAGCAACCGTCCCCAAAAAGGCAATCCACCGGAACCTGCTAAACCCCCTTTTACCCATAATAAACACAAAAAATACTACAAAACGTCTTAAAAAATTTGTTTTTAAATTTAATTTACAAATTTTACAAAGTTAAAAAAAACCCACAAGCCCTTTAAAAAGGAGCAAAAAAAAGCATATTCCCCACTTCACCGGGGCCCCTTTTTTTGGTTTCAAAACCCTGCAGTAACCCGGGTTTGGAACCCCCCTTTTTTCCCTTTAGAAAATGCCTCAAAAACCCCTTTGGGGGATTTGATTCCAAAAAGGGGAAAGCAAAACGGAATTTCTCAAAATTTTTTTCCAAAAAGGGGGGCCCAAAGGGGGTGCCAAGAAAATATTTTCCCCCCCCTTAAACACCAATTCAAGCCTAAAAACTAAAATTAAAAAGGGCCCCGGTTTGGTTTCCAAAGTTTCTTTTGCCAAAAATTTTGACCCCTACCATCCCCGAAAATTCGGGCCCAAAAAAAAGAAAAAATTTTGAAAAAAAACTCATCAGACCAGCGGCCCAAAGGGTTTTTTCCCAAACTTTTTAACGCCCCAAATTTTTTTGATGAAGCGGGGGGTTGGGGCAAAAAAAGGGGAAAAACCCCCTCAGTTTTCCTTTTAATTGGGTGAAAGGAGGGGGCCACCCGGTGTGGTTTTTCTGCTTTCTTTTAAGCCCATCTGCCTTCCCAAAGGTTTTGGGCCCAAAAATTTTGCGTTAAGAGAAGGATTTTTTGGGCCCCCAACCCTTTGGTTTTTTAAAAGGGGTGGCTTTTTGAAGGGCCCCTTTTTGGCCCTTTCTAAACGCCCAACCCGTCCTCCCATTCTCCTTTGACCTCTGGCAAACAACAAGGCATTTCCGCCCCCAAGGGGCTGGGCCTCACTGGATGTTTTTTTTTTTTTTCGGAAACCCTTCTCTGTAAAAAACCCCAGAGATTGGGTTTTTTCGGTGAAAATCCCCCGGGATCCCGCAGTTTTCTGAAATAATCAGACCAGGCCTTTTTGGCAAACCAAAAAACCAATGCCCCGTTTTCAAAAGGCACTCAAATCACCCTTTTTTCCCCCCTATGAAAGCTCGGTTTGAAAATGCAGGAGGGTTGGGCTTGAAATTTTCCCCAAAATGCCTAAAAATTTTCAAATGAGTTTTTTGGGCCCCCAAAGTGAAAGGTGATTAGAAATTAAGTGTTTAACAAGAAATTGGGGGGGTGTACCCCAATAAAGTGGCCGGTGAGTGTATAACCCAGAGCCAACGCGTTTTTCCCTTTACCCCCCAATACAGAGGAATTTATTTAAAGGGCCCCCCCCACCCTGAAAGGCCCCCCAAGAAAAAGTTTCCCCCAAAGGGGCAAATTTTAGGATAGCTATACCAAAAAAGTAGAGACGGGATAGAAAGATAATAACCCCTTTACAAAAAATTTGCATCGTACTTACAGAAGTGATGGGGGCATAAACAGTAGTCGGTGAGGAAAGGCCCCCAAACTAAAAGAGCATCCCCCCCCCCAAAGCTATTTAAAATTAAAAAAAATATTCAAACATTTTTTTTAATCAAAAAAAAACCCGCTTAGAGAAAAAAGATATATAAATTTTAGAAAAAACTAACCCAGCCCTTCATTTTAATTACCCACCAAAAAGGAGTTTAAAAATCCGAAATTCCCTTTTATAGCGGATCAGCAGGCTCCCATGATTCCAGGAGGGTACCAAAAAAAAAGGGGGACTCCTTTTGGTGGTGAAGTACGATGTTTTATTTTTTGTAAATGGGTATTAATTTCTATACCCGTCTCTAAAATTGGTATAAACTTTTTCCCACATTGAAAACCCCCCGGGGGATACTATTCTTTAAAGGCCTTTCTCGTGTGAGCCCTGATGAATCCCCGTATTGAGGGGAAAAAACGCGTTTTTTTCCCGGGTTAAATATTGCTTTTTTTTGCTCCCGTTTTTTAAAGGGGCTTGTGGGTTGTTTTCTTTGTCCCAATTTTTAAATTTTTTTTAATACTATCGTTTTAAGACGTTGTATTTCTTTGTTTAGTATAAGGGGGGTATAAGGGTAGCAGGTTTCCCGGGGGGTCCCCTCCTTTTTGGGGCGGGTTGGGTCCTTATCTATTGAAAGGTAGGAAATTTAGTTATATTTGTTTGGGGGGAAGTTAGGGCTTTTAATGTTTTTAAATTTAAAAATTTTTGTTTTTTCTTTTTTTTAGGTATTTCCCAAATTTTTTGGGTTTTTTTTTTTTTTTAAGAGGTTTTTTTTTGCATGTTTCACCGTCATCTGGATGGAATTGCATAAATAAACCACAATCTGCACCAGGAGGCTCCAGGGATCATCTTCACAAACCCCGATTTTATGGCATCATCTCCTCAGGCTTAATGGCTCCTCAGGGGCTGCCCCTTCAATGAACCTAATGGGGTAAAGGTGGTTTTTCTGGGGGTCAATAAGAAGTTTTTTTTAGTCTTCCCCTTTTTCTTTGCTTCTTTATTTAATTTTTTTTGTTTTTTATATAAAAAAAGGGAATAGCCATAAAGAAACATCAAAACTACAAGACTATTTTTTTCCACAGCGAGAGTTTGTTTTTAAAAAGTTTAAGGTAAGGGAAACTCTAAAGAGCTAGGGCCCCCGCTGTCCTTTAAAAGTTTTCTACATTGTATCATTTCAGGTTGAAAGTATCCGGTGGGGGATGAAAATTGGGGAGAAATAACAAAGTTGCAAAAATTTTCATTGTAACCTGAATTTTAAATTTTAAAAAATCCAAACCCTTCAATAGAGAAAAGCTGGTGATATTACATTTGTCCCCCTGCTTAAAACCCCAAAAACCTTTTAGATCTTTTCATAATCCCCAAAAAATATAGATCAATGGGATATTAAAAATAGTGTCCCCCTAAAAATCCTAAACCTATTTGATCGCTGGGAAAAAAACACATTGTGTTCCCCTGCAAATCCTAAACCTTTTAGATTTTTTCATAATCCTAAAACCCATAGATCCCCTGGAGAAAATTACATAGTGTCCCCTACATAATTTCCAAAAACCCATAGATCGCTGGGAAAAATCACATAGTGTCCCCCTTTAAAAATTTTAAAAATATAGTTTTTACATAATCCCCAAACCCATTTTTTCGCTGGAGTTTTTACATAGTTTTTCCCTTTAAATAACCTAAAAACCCATGATCGTTGGGGGATATTACATAGTTCCTTTTAACCATAAACCCCAAAAAACCATGATCGCTGGAGATTTTTAAAATTAGGCCCCTACATTTTAAACCTAAACCTATAATCGCTGGGGATTTTACTTTGGTCCCTACATAAACCTAAAACCTATAGATCGCTGGAGATATTACATAGTGTCCCCCCCACAAAATCCTTAAACCCATAAAATTCGCCCGGGATAATTTTTAGTGTTTCCCCTTTAAAAATTCCCCAAACCCATAGAAACCGGAGATATCACATAGTGTCCGCTGCATAATCCTAAACCTATAGATTTTACATAATCCTAAACCTATAGATCGCGGGGATATTAAAATAGTGTTCCCCCTTAAAATAAACCCTTTAAACCTATAGATCGCGGAGATATTACAAGTGTCCTCCAAATAATTTTCCTTTTAAAAATATAGATCGGGTGGAGATAACCCCATAGTGGGCCCCCTGCATAATCCTAAACCTATAGATCGCTGGAGATATTAAAATTTGTGTCCCTAAAAATAAACCAAAACCCCCATAGAAATTTTAAATAATCCTAAAAACCCAAAAGAACACGGAGGGGAAACCATGGGGTTAGCCTGGAAATTGGAATTTTGTTTTTTAAAAAAATTTTTAAAATAAGGGGGGGGCCCCTTTTAAACCCATAGATTTTTTCCCTTTTAAAATCCCTTTAAACGGGAGGTTTACGGCCTCTTTCATAATTCCCAAAGCTATAGATCGCTGGAGATATCACATAGTGTCCTTACATAAAAACCCAAAAATTTTTGGCTCTGGAGGGTTTTCACTTTGTTTTTTTTTTTCCCCTACATAATGCCCAAACCTATAGATCACCCCGGAGTTTTTTACTTTTTTTTTTGTCTTTCATAAACCTAGACCCCTTTAATAAGAAGGTTTTTGGGATATTACATAGAAAAAAAAAAAAATGTTTCCCAAATTTGATAAAATGGGTAAGGGCCAATGCCCCTTTTAAAAAAATAAATGCCCCGTTAAACAATGCAAATACCTAAAAAAAAAAACCACATATAATTGATAAACCTAGGACCCAAATTGGGAAAAAGAAACTTTTTTTGATAATTTCATTAAAAACATGAAGAGAACAAATTTTCAAAAACAAATCCCTACCCCTTTTCCCTAAAAAATTAAAAAAATGTACTCAAAATTTTCCTTTTCCCAAAAAAAATGTGTGGTAAACCGCCCAGATAAAAGCCCCAACCAGGAACCTTAAAAAACTAATACTGTAAAACCCCTAAAAAATACCTAAATAAAGTGCTTTAAATACCAGAAAAAATTTTGGAAATATGTAGAAATACCCAATACCCTAAAGGTTGACAAATTTCAAAAAAATTAGAGGAGCAAATTGGGGCCCAAAAACAATTAAAACCCCAAACCAAAACCCCCTGAAAAAGGGATAAAATTTACCAAACACTGATGCGTTTCACCTCCATAACCTTCGATAAAGAGGATCATCAGGGATGAGATGAGGATAATAGGGAAAGAAAACCTATAGAAAGGACACATATAACAAATGGGACAAACAAACATATAAATATTAAAAAACCCGAAAGGGGACAGCTCAAAGTCCCCTTAAAAAGGGAAAAATATTCATTTCCAAAAAAAGGGACCAAGATACATGTTAAAAGGATTCCATGTTTTTACATCCTATGTAGGATAGATGGCAGGTAGTGAAGTAGCCATCATAGATATTACTTAAATGTCTCAAATAATCCTTTAAAACCCATAGATCGCTGGGGGATATCACATAGTGTTTATTTCCTTTTAAAACCAACCCTTTAATGCAGAACACCCGGGGATTTTACATAGTAATTACTACTTTAAACCTAGACCCCCAAAAGATTTGGGAAAAAGATAATTTTCATAGTATCTGTTAAAATAAATTTCCCAAAACCCACAGATTGCTGGGGATTTGGGCATAGTTCCTTACTAAAATTTTAAACCTTTCAAAAAAAAGAACCTGGGGATTTCTACATATATCGCAAAAAAAGATGAAGAAATCAAACGAAAAACCTTTTTTGAGGCTGAAAATGATTATTTTTGATGGGAGCTTTCCCAGAGAAAGGGGCTCTCTTTAACCCGACCTGATGTTTACCAAATCCCAAAAATGTCTGATGAAGATATTTCCCCTCAAGAGTTTAAAATCAAAAATACTAGGGTAGTCACACGGCTTAAAGGGGGATTTGCCGGACACGAGTTTTTTTCCCCTTTATCACAGGGGAGTAGAATAAAAAACAAATCATGTTGATTCAAAGGGCTAAAGGGAGAGGGGGGAAGGGGTGAGCAAGATGAGGAAAAGGGAGCTTAAAAATTTAAACTCAAATATAATTTTACAACTTTGATTCTCTTTTCAGCGAAACGGTCAACACCATTTTTTTCCCCCCACCCCCTTGAAGTCATTCTTTTTTTCCCGTCATAAAAAGAAGTATTTCACTCAGCACACTGTCAGCCCCTCTGGTGTGTCAAAAAACTTAGGAAACAAGGGGGTTGAGAAATATTGTCTCAAGCTTTCACTTTTTGTAATCACATAATTTAGAAAAGTGAAAAATCCCCCTTTTTGGAGGATCCCACGTAAACTTTACATCGGGGTAAAACCCCCTTTAACTGGGGGGCGTACAGTCCCACCCCGCAATTACGCCGGTGTGGGAAAGTTGCGCCGATCGTAAAGATTTGGGTGCATTTTGCCTGTTATTAAAAACCCTACGCTCTCAATATTGCAAAAAAAGGGCCCCAAAATAAGCGTGTGAAAATACCCTTTTTTCCTCCAAACGGGTTTGCCTGATTTCTCCCTTGCTACGCTCTCTAGGCTAAAACCCGGGCCCAAAAAAGTACTAATAGTATCTACTACATAATCCAAGACCTACAGATTGCAGATGATATTACATAGTATCTGCTACATAATCCTAGACCCTTTCATACAGATCGCTGGTGATGTTACAAGGTCCTCCACATAACCTGGGGGCTTTTATATAAAAGCCGTTATATTATGCAAAACCTTTCTTTTCTTAACATCGTATCGTACATAAGATTTTTTCTGAAAAACAAAATGCAGTCATAAAAAATTCAGGATATTTGGCTTTGGTTTTAAATTTTGGATGAACTAAAGGGCCCACATGTTAAACCTGTTTAGGTCTAAAACTCACTTTTTTGTACTTAGGTTACTATGGGCAAAAGAGGGAGTTTTAGACCTAAACAGTTTCATACATGTGGCCCAAAATTTCTTGAAATTTTCTAAAATGAACTAAATGATCCATCTCTCCCCTGTAGAGGCAGTAAATGCTCCGTCTCTCTCCTGTAGAGGCGGGTAAATGCCCTTCTCCCCCTGTAGAGGCAGTAAATTTGCCCGTCTCTCCCCTGTAGATGCAGTAATGCCCCGTCTCTCCCCTGTAGAGGCAGTAAATGCCCCGTCTCTCCCCTGTAGAGGCCGTAAATGCCCCGTCTCTTCCCTGTAAAATGCAGTAAATGCCCATCTCTCCCCTGTAGATGCAGTAAATGCCCCGTCTCTCCTCTGTAGATGCAGTAAATGCCCCGCCCTCTCCCTGTAGAGGCATTTAAATGCACCGTCTCTCCCGTAGATCAGTAAATGCCCCGTCTCTCCCTGTAGGTGCAGTAAATGCCCCGCTCTCCCTGTAGAGGCAGAAAATGTCCCGTCTCCCCCTGTAGAGGCAGTAAATGCCCCGTCTCTCCCCTGTAGAGGCAGTAAATGCCCCGTCTCTCCCCTTTAGATGCTCACGTCCAACTGTTCCATTTTTTTAGGACTTTCTGCACAATTTGATGATCTCTAAGGGTGCTTTCACATGGTGCGTTTTTGGTGCATTTTTCAATGCATTTTTTGTGCAGGAAGGTATAGCAATTAATGCTGTAAATTACTGTACAAAACTTGTGGCAAAAATCGCGGTAATTACCACGATTTTTGTGCAGCAATGTACAGCATTAATTGCTGTACCTTCCTGCACAAAAAATGCATTGAAAAACGCACCGTGTGAAAGCACCCTAACACGGAGTTTAATGGCAGAAATCCCAACAAGTGTTTGATCCCTGAATCGCCCAATACATTTAAGGGATCAATGTGAATTGGGATGAAACCGTCCTCCTCATCCTGCTGTTCACATTGTGACATCATGAGACCAAGACAACACCTTACAATGGATCAGCAGGACCTCGCCATTGTTACAGATCAGCAAGTTGTGCAAAATGTCCTGAAACACTGAACAGTTGGACGTGTGCATCTAAAGGGGAGAGAAATTTTACGTTCATCCTTAAATTTCAACCAAAAACCAAATATCCCAAACTTTTTTTTGTGAGTACTGCATTCTCTCTTTGTGCCTGAAGTTTATTTCACATAAGATTCTTCATTTAGGTGTTTCGATGACTGGACCGGATTATTTCCTCATCAATGACAAAGTCCAACCGGTGACCAACGCTATGAAACGCTGTGAAAAACAAGGCTCTGGTGAGTGTGAAAGGGAGGAACTGCCCCAACTGCAACCTCTGGGCATGAGTGACAGGTACTGAGGAGTTTCCTGTATCAGCTGGTTTTTCCCTATCTCAGCCAATTATGCACCTGCCATTGTCTTTCTCTTGTAGCTCATTCCAGTCACCTGGAGATATCGTTTGGTGACAGGGTCCGTACGTTCTTCATAGAAATGCGCTCCCCCCCCCCCCCATCACAGCACAATACATTACACAATAAGATAAGTTCCAAGCAGACTAGGCTGCTGTATCTAACTTTACCCTGTAATGAAATTCAAGAGAAAATGGACCTGGCGCTCGTTTCGTGGAGTAAAGAAAATCCTCGTGGCAAACTGGGATGGAGTAAAATAAATTCCTTTATTCCAAATTAAAAAATCATGAAAGGAGTGTTCAGCCTTCCATATAGTGCAACACATTAATATGACGCGTTTCGCACCGGAACGGCGCTTCCTCAGATAAAAAAAGCGCTACTAGAACAGGACTATCCCCTTGAATTGTTAGATGATGCCAGTACAAAAATTGCAAATCTAAAACAGAAAGACTGCTTTTCCTATAAAAAAGATTAGAAGAATAATGATAGGAACGAAAAAGAACATTCTAAAAGGAAGGAAGCCTCAGAAATACGTAAAAAATTCTCCTTAGTAACACAATGTAACTCATCTCATAAACAAATAAAACAAGTACTGGTATTGAATAAAGAGAGATACGTTTTTACAAAAAATGCTTCCTGAACACCCCAACTTGGTCTTTAAAAGGGCACCTAACATTAAAAGTATGGTGGCTCCAAGCATAATTAGGGGTCCAGATAAAAGAAAGAAGGAGGCGATACAAAATCCGGGTAGCCATCCTTGCGGGATGTATTCAGGCCTCTGTTGGGCTCCGATCATAACCGCCGCACATTTCACGTCCAATAACACCAATGTTTCTTATAGAATCAAATGTAATTTGAATGGTAAAAGTCACTTTGTTATCTATTTAATATAATATGACTGTGGGCTTCAATATGTGGGCAGAATCACTCGCCCGTTACATTTACGCCTAAACAGGCACAGATCTTGTATTAAGAAAGGGGAAATAAAACAGGGTGTGGCCAAACATTTCAGAGAATGTCATAACAAAGATTCTACCAAACTGAAAATTCAACCTATTGATCAGGTGTCTTCAGACGTGAACAATAAATTCCAATTACTGCAAAGAAAAAAGGTATATTGGATGTTCACATTGCAAACAATTTACCCCAGGGGCCTTAATGGGGCGGTAGAATTAGTCTATTAACCCCTTAATGACCGCGCACCGTCTTTTGGCGTCGCTGTAGACTCCGGGGTTTGCGGCGCCCGGGCGCCACAGCTGCGCTGGGATCGGGGCTGTACTACACAGCCCTGATCCCAAAGCATCCCCCGCCAGCACCGGGCAGGAAACCTCCACCACCCGATGCTTTAACCCTTTGATTGCGGCGGTGTGTTACCGCAGCGCATTCAAAGGGTTCCCCTGCTCTGTCGGGTGATCGGAACGCCCGGTGACCCGACAGAGCCCGGGGAACGGCTGCACAGTCAGCCCTGGGGACCTAGAGTAGCCCCAGAGCTGTCTGTGTACTAAGCCAGTGACCAGGGCACACTGTGTGCTATCCAGATCACTGCCTGTGTTGGACTGACACAGATTATAATGTATTAGCATATATGAATATGCTAATACATTACGAAGTGGAAAAAAAATATTTTAAAAAATGTAACACCGTTCTCCCTTCCTGGGATTTAAAAAAAAAAAAAAAAAAAAAAAAGTAAAAAAAACCCCAGAAAAAAGTGTAAATAAAAAGAATAAAAAATAAATAAATAATAAAAAAAAATATTCAATAAAAAATAATTGTGCATAAATTACACACAAACAAAACCCTACACATATTTTTTCCACAAAAAGTAATAACTGTAGAATTAATCTAATTAAATGTGAAATTTGAATGGTGTAAAAAAAAAAAAAAAAAAAATACTGCAATTATTTATAATGAACTTAAACTATTCCCCAAAAGTAAAACCCGTTTCTTAAAAAAAAAAAGAGGGCCTCATCCAACTGCGTCATTGAAAAAATTTTAAAAAAATTACAACGTTGAAACGCAAGGAGGCAAAAACAAAAAAAAAAATGTTTTTTTACAGGCGTTGGGTTTTAAGGGTTTAATATATCTGGTTGCCCTTTTTACCTTTCCTCCTTGCCACTCATTAGGCATATATTTAATACTACTTTGGCATATGTTTAATAATAACACTACAATAGCGTATGTTTTTAGAAAATAGGATTTTTAAAGAGCAAAAGGGTTCATTGTTTCTTCAGAATATTTTAGGGAAATTCCCACTCTATTCTTTAGACATCACTTTTGTAGATTTCACTTCGAACGCGGAGTATTTGAATCTTCAGCTCCGCTCCTTCTCATTGGTCCATTCACATTTCCCTCCAAGTTCTTCAACCTATTGGTTACAGAGTTCTCTTCTATTGGTCAGTTCATCTTTTCCTCCGATAGTCTATCCAATCCACTCACAGCGCACTTCTCCATAGACTTCTATAGAACTCCTCCCCTTCCCCCTGTTGATTGGTTTGTTTATGATTCCCGCTTTTAGCTCTGAACCTATAATAGGAAGAGCGACTGCTCTCCATAGAATACCAATTCAAAAACTGGTCTAAACAGGAGTATAAGTCACCATTTTCCTAAACCATTACCAATAGAAATAAAATGACCCCCCAATAAATTTCCATATAAAAAGTTTTATTCCCAAAAAAAACATTAAATACAAAAAAACAGCCACACAACGAAAAACAACCTTAAAAACATTTTAAAAAAAAAAAAAATCCCCCCAAACAAATATTTGGGGACACATCCCCACCCAAAGTTTAAAAAACAGTAAAATTGAAAAAGCAAAAAAAATATACACAAACAGATCAAGTGATCAAAAATACAAAAAAACACTAAACCAAAAAAAAATTTTTGATAAAAAAAACAAAAACCTATATTTCAATTTTTACCAATGGTGTTTTTATTGACTTTTCTCCATAGACCTTAATGGAGTTTTCTATCCATAGGGTAACATGTAAATGTAGCTCGTTTTTTTATTTTGGTCAAATTGATTTCCCCTCCTTTTTTTCAACCAATCCCCGTTTGAATTGGTTTTTCACCTAGTTCTCTATAGCATTCAGCGGTCTTTTTGTTATTGGCTAATTTTTTCAATGGGATAGCGATATTCTCCGATCCCATTGGTAGACACGCATTTCCTTTCTTTTTTTAAACCCAAATTTTGGGGTTCTTTTTTCTTTTGGCCTTTTCTTTTATTCATTTTATGGCTTTTCTAATTGGCCGTTTCTGATGACAATATTGGAATGTTTTTAACAATCACGTTTATTGGTTCATTTTTGTACCAATCCGATTCATCTTGTCCTTTTAAATTCTTAATGTGTATTTTGAGTTAATGTAGCACTTTTTTTTTTTTATCTGAGGAAGCGCCGTTCCGGTGCGAAACGCGTCATTTAATGTGTTGCACTATATGGAAGGCTGAACACTTCTTTCATGATTTTTTTATTTGGAATTAAGAAATTTATTTTACTCCATCCCCGTTTGCCGAGAGGATTTTCTTTACGCCACGAAACAAGCGCTGGGTCCATTGTTTCTTGTCTTCATTGCTGATCGTGCCCGTTGCCTGTCCTTGGCTCCAGAGAGAGTGACCAACGGCTGCTGTTTCCGAGGCTTGGTGAGAGCCACCCGGACTCTTATGAGTGTTGTGCCTCTATATTAGTTGCACAACACACTCAGGTGAGCACCTGTACAATATTGGTATAATTTTTGTTCATTTACAGATGTACTTTCACCAAGAGCGCCGCCTCTGTGTTTTTGTTATTTCTTTCATAACTTTACCCTGTGTGATACTGTCTGCTGTGCTGTGTATCTAATCCTATTCTGTGTGATACTGTCTGCTGAGCTGTGTATCTAATCCTATCCTGTGTGATACTGTCTGCTGAGCTGTGTATCTAATCTATTCTGTGTGATCTGTCTGCTGAAGCCGTGTATCTAATCCTATCCTGTGTGATACTGTCTGCTGATGCTGTGTATGTAATCCTATCCTGTGTGATACTGTCTGCTGAGCGTGTATGTAATCCTATCCTGTGTGATGTCTGCTGAGCCTGTGTATGTAATCCTAATCCTGTGGTGATACTGTCTGCTGAGCTGTGTATGTAATCCTATCCTGTGTGATACGGGTCTGCTGAGCCGTGTATTAATTTCCCTATCCTGTGTGATACTGTCTGCTGACCCTGTGTATCTAATCCTATCCTTGTGATACTGTCTGCTGAGCGTGTATCTAATCCTATCCTGTGTGATACTTTCTGCTGAGCTGTGTATTTAATCCTATCCTGTGTGATACTGTCTGCTGAGCTGTGTATCTAATCCTATCCTGTGTGATACTGTCTGCTGAGCCGTTTATCTAATCCTATCCTGTGTGATCCCTCTGCTGAGCTGACCTAACTATCATCTTTATCTGTCTGTGTGATACTGTCTGCTGAGCTGTGTATGTAATCCTATCCTGTGTGATACTGTCTGCTGAGCTGTGTATCTAATCCTATCCTGTGTGATACTGTCTGCTGAGCTGTGTTATCTAATCCTTTTCCTGTGTGATGCCTGTCTGCTGAGCGTGTATGAAATTTCCTTTCCTGTGTGATACTGTCTGCTGAGCTGTGTATCTAATCCTATCCTGTGTGATACTGTCTGCTGAACTGTGTATCTAATCCTTTCCGGTGTGATTACGTCTGCTGAGCTGTGTATCTAATCCTATCCTGTGTGTTTACTGTCTGCTGAGCTGTGTATGTAATCCTATCCTGTATGATAACTGTCTGCTGGAGTGTATTGCTAATCCTATCCTGTGTGATACCGTCTGCTGAGCTGTGTATCTAATCCTATCCTGTGTGATGCGGTCTGCTGAACTGTGTATCTAATCCTATCCTGTGTGATACTGTCTGCTGAGCGTGTATCTAATTCCTTCCTGTGTGATACTGTCTGCTGAGCTGTGTATCTAATCCTATCCTGTGTGATACTGTCTGCTGAGCCGTGTATCTAATCCTATCATGTGTGATACTGTCTGCTGAGCTGTGTATCTAACGGAGATGCTGTTTGTTGCAGGATCCATCTTATTGGAGCTGTTCACGTCTATGGTTATATTTATTGTAATCACTTTATACAAGAGCACAGACAAATACACAGTCAGGTAAAAAGGGGTTTTCAACTGATTATTCAAACCTTGTACTAAAACCAGTGAAAAATTGTGATCGGACATGGGATCCACAAACCTTATACGACAAGAGCAGCTATTCCACCTGTTACTGCTGAGCACCTGCATGTATATTACATTTAATTTAAGAAGTGGTCACAGCCCCGCCCCCTGTACTGACATCACTGAGAGGTGGACACAGCCCCGCCCCTGTACTGACATCACTGTGAGGTGGTCACAGCCCCGCCCCCTGTACTGACATCACTGAGAGGTGGTCACAGCCCCGCCCCTGTTGACTCACTGAGAGTGGTCACACGCCCATGTATGAATCAATGAGAGGAGGACACAGCCCCCCCCCCTGTACTGACATCACTGAGAGGTGGTCACAGCCCCGTCCCTGTACTGAAATCACTGAGAGGTGGTCACAGCCCCGCCCCGGTACTGACATCACTGAGAGGTGGTCACAGCCCCGCCCCCTGTACTGACATCACTGAGAGGTGGTCACACCCCGCCCCCTGTACTGACATCACTGAGAGGTGATCACAGCCCCGCCCCCTGTACTGACATCACTGAGATTGTCACAGCCCCGCCCCCTGTACGGACATCACCAAGAGGTAGACACAGCTCCGCCCCCTGTACTGACATCACTGAGAAGTGTCACAGCCCCGCCCCTTTGTCATGGTGCTTTACTAATAGTTGCCAGAGTCAATCAATACAATATTAATACAATGTTATTGCAAGTAATAAATACAATATTGCCGATACAATAGAACAATGTATTTGGGTGTAGATTTCGTGGTTCACTATTACATTGTGTCTCATATTCTATCAGTCAGCCATATGAGCACATCCGAGGTCCGTGCACACCGGGAGATGTCGCTTCCAGGGCAGCGGCCATGATCTCCAAGTGAGTATCTACAAAGCCCCCCAGGGTGACCATTCCCCAGAGCAGTGCACTATCGGACACTGATCCTCCATGTGGACTCCAGCACCCTTGGCCCATTCTTTCCTCTTGGCACCATACAGCCGGGGTATTATTTAGGTTGTGTATATCTGTATTCTGCAATGTCCTATATAATACTGTTATTTGTGCATTACACGACACTTATGTGCTCACTATATGGCAGAATGATGTGCTCTCTGGCTGACATGGCTACGGTGCACTACATGGGGGTATTATTTATGTACATTATTGGGGTAGGACATTAGTGTCTTGGTTGTAGGTCCCTCAGCCTGATGTGACCTGGATCCTGATCTCTTCTGGCTTATTCCAGTTACTCCACAAACCACAGCGTCTTCCTGCAGCTCAGCGACTACTTCTGGACAGGCGGCCATTCCCAGTACAGTCTGCCCTACGGCACCAGAGGCTGCGGTAAGTTACTGGGGTCGCACAGGGCAAATACTGAAGGGTCTACCATAGAGCGGTTTCTATTACCCTGAACATCCATGATCCAAACCTCCCGCCCGGCAGCTCGTACGACACCAGCTTGAGATACCCCCATATTATTAGTTTGGCTCCGTATGATACTATAATTTAGACACAGCAGGGTGGTCACATACAGGCGAAGTATAGCGCTATTATTTATACTCATAGTGATATAACAGACACTGTATAGCGCTATTATTTATACTCATAGTGATATAACAGACACTGTATAGCGCTATTATTTATACTCATAGTGATATAAGACACTGTATAGCGCTATTATTTATACTCATAGTCATAAAACAGACACTGTATAGCGCTATTAAACTTTGAAATAAAATAGACACTGTATAGCGCTATTAAACTTTGAAATAATATAGACACTGTATAGCGCTACTATTTAAACACATAGTGATATGATATAAGCACTGTATAGTGTTGCTGTTTAAAAACAGTGATAATATAGACACTGTATACAGAGGCGTAACTTCAAGCTCTTGGGCCCTGGTGTGAAAAGTGAAATGGGGCCCCCCAGTTACCATGCACCATTTACAATACTGTATTTCATTTTGTGCAGGAGGGCTTTTGGGCCCCCTCAGGCTGCTGGGCCCGGTAGCGACTGCTACCGTTGCACCCCCTGTAGCTACGCCCCTGACTGTATAGCGCAATTAAATAGTCATATAATACAGATCCTGCATAAAGATATTAAACTCTGGTATAATATAGACACTGTGTAGCGCTCTTAATTTTGATATAATATAGACGCTGTATAGCGCAAAAAAACGGGTATAAACAACACTTAAATAAGGGATTAAAGCATTAAAAAAAATGCTTATATAAATAAAAATTGTTAGCGTTCAATATGATATTTTTAAGACATTTTTACCTATTAATTGTATAATATAGACCTGATAGCCATTAATAGGAAAAATTAGACGCTGTATACGCTATTATTAGAATAATTTTAAATCTGTTTTACGCTTTTATTATTTTTAAAAATAAGACGTTTAATACCAAATTTATTAGTGATTAAAAATGCTTATACCCTTTAATTTGATATAAGGGGAAAAAGTTACGCTATTATTTTAAAACAGTATTGATATCAGGACTTGCAATTGGGGAAAAAATTTTTCCCTCACTTAAGATTTCTAACACATGTAAACAAAGGTTTTAAAAATTATAATGATAAATGATGCCCTGTGCGGGGATCGGTAACAAATCATACTTTAGTACTTATTAAAAAAATTTTTGGCAAACTTTGGGGGGTTTCCCCACCGTAACAATATAGTCACACCCCCAAAAATCCCTTTCACCCTCCTATACACCCCCATTTCACAATGCATAAAAAAAAATGCAAAAAAATAAAAGGACCGGGGCGCAAGATACCAAGCTAACAGGTTAAATAAACGGGCAAAAAATTACCCGACACCCAGACAAGATAACCGAGGGGCAATGACTTTAAAGGGGCCGAATAAAAAGCATACGTCCAACAAGGCTCCAGAAAAAGGGGGAGCAGTTGATTATAGGGGCAGCAATATCGGGAAGAACCAATGTATGCAGCCCGGGGGGAAAAAGGGGGGGGCATGAAAAATTTACACCGAGTCCCTGGAAGATTGTCCCAAAAACTACGACTGCATCCCAACTGCGGGTCCACGGGGCCCAACACCACCACCGGGGGCCCCACACTCTGGGGTCCACAGGGCCAACACCCCAACCAGGGGGGCCCCCAGCTCTGGGGGGCCCAAGAGCCACACCACCTCCAGGACCTAAAAAGGGGGGAGGGGGGGTCCACGGTTCAACACCACCTCCGGGGCCCCCCCTGCGGGGGTCCACGGGGCCAACCCCACCATCCGGGGCCCCAACTCGGGGGACCAAGACCAACACCACCACCCAAGGCCCCAACTGCATCCATAGAGCCAACCCACCACCGGGGGGCCCACATCTGGGGGGTCCATAGACCCAAACCCCACCATCCGGGATTCCCACCATATTTTGGGGCCAGAACCCCCAATCCCTCCCACACACGGGAAGCCTAGGGCCAACACCACCATCCAGGGGCCCAAGCTGCCTGGAAGGCCCCATAGACAACACCACCATCCAGGATCCCCCACATGCGTGGGCCTACGCCAAACCCCCCAAATTAGGGGCCCCCACACTCGGGGAGGGTCCATAGACCAAAAACCCCACCATCCAGGGGCCCAAGCTGCGGGAGGGTCCATTGACCAACACCCCCACCGGGGCCCCCATTCTGGGGGTCCATAGACCCAAACAACTTCCACCCCCCCTCGGGGGACCATTAGCAAACACCCCCATCCAGGGCCCCAACCCCTCTGGAGGAGCCATAACCCAACCCCACATCCGGGGCCCCACAGCGGGGGGGAGGGCCAAGACCCAAAAACACCACCCATCCAGGGCCCACACTGCGGGAAAACCATAACCCAACACTATCCCCCGGGCCCCACAGCTGCTGGGGGGCCCCTAAACCAAACACCACCACCAGGCCCCACAGCAGGGGCCATGACCAAACAACCTTTAAAGGGGGGCCCCCCCAAAAGCGCGGGGGGGTCCATAACCCAAACACCACCATCCGGGGGCCCACACTGGGAGGGTCCAAAAGACCAACACCCATCCGGGGGCCCCCACAGATGCGGAGGTCCATGACCAACACCCCATCCAAACTCCCACCTCTGGGGGGCCCATAAAACCAACACCACCACCGGGCCCCCAAGCTGTGGGGGGTCATTAACCAACACCCCATCCCCCACCCCTTGGGGGGTCCATGAGCCAAATTCCTCCAGGGGGCCCCACACACCAATTGGGGCCCTGGGGAAATGGGGGTTTATAAATTCATGGGGTTTTAAATTGATGACTCTTTTTTAGGAAAAAATCTCAAACTGTCCAATCACCACATTTTCCTCTAAACTTTTGAAAACACAAAATTTTCCCTCCCTTTTTCCCTTTTGATTTCGTATAAAATTTTTAGTTCTACATAACGGGGGCACCTTTGGGTCACTTTCTTCAAAAAATTATCTTGTTTATCTTCTTATGAAAAGCGATAAGCGGGCGCGGGTTCACTAAGATTATCACCCCCCCGGGGAGATCGACATAAGACTCATCACACCAGGCCAAAGGGTTTCCTCACATTCTGGTCCATAAGAAACTGAATCATTGCCACAAAACCATCAAATGTTGTACGCGCAAAACTTATATTCCCTACAATAACCCTAAATCCAAGCTCATCCTCTCCCTTCATAAACCCAAAATACAGAGCCAGCTCTCTCCTCTATCATTTAACCCCTATATTTCACAGACCCAGCTCCTCTCCTCTATCATAAAACCCATATATCCAAGCTCACTCCTTCCTCTATCATATAAACCCCATATTCAGGGACTCAGCTTCTTTCCTTCATATAACCATATATTACAGACTCAGCTCCTCTCCCTATCAAAACCCCATTTATACAGACCACTCTCTCCCTTTTATCATATAACCCAAACAGAACTCAGCCCTCCCTCTATCAAATAACCCCTATAAAACCAGACTCCTTCTCCCCTTTATCATATCTTTATATCAGGAGCTAGCTTCTCCCCAATTTTTAAAACCCAAATTATCACATCTCACTTGTTATTGGTAAAACAGATTTTTTGCAAAAACTTTTTTTTTTCATTTTTTATTAAAAAACAAATTACAAAAAATGACCAAAAAAAAATTAAAAATTTTGGGGGTGACCACATTTTGTTTTGTTCCGGGAAACATTTTGGATTTTGACAAGGGGGGCAAAAAACACTTTGTGCCCCATCCGGCCGTCGGGGGTTGGGTTCCAAGAGAACAAACAAAAAAAATCATTGTAGTACTTAAAATTCCCAACACCCACTGGGGGGCCCCCAAAATAAACCCATTGGGCCCCAAGAAACAGTCCTTGGCCAAAATCATCTCCCTGGGGCCCCCAAGAATCAACTCCATTGGGGGCCCCAAAAAAACCTCCAGGGGGCCCCAAAATCATCTCCACTTTCCCCAAAATCAATTTCATTGGTGGCCCCAAAAAACACTCCACGGTCCCCAAGAATCACCCCAGGGGGCCCAAAATCTCTCAGGGGTTCCCAAAGAATAAACTCCATGTCCCCCCAAAATAAAATCCACTGGGGGCCCCAAAATCAACTCCCATGGGCCCCAAAATCAACTCCACGGGGGCCCCAAGAATCAATCCACGGGGGGGCTCCAAGAAAAAAAACTCCATGGGGCCCCCAAGAATCAACTCTCCCTTTGGGGCCAAAAATCATCCCCCATTGGGGCCCCAAAATCAACTCCAGGGGGCCCCCAAAATTTCAACTCCACTGGTGGGCCCCAGGAATCAACTCCACTGGTGGGCCCCAAGAAACAGCTCCATGGGAGGGCCCCAGAATCAACTCCACTGGTGGGCCCTAAAAAATCATCTCCACTGGTGGCTCCAAGAATCATCTCCACTGGTGGGCCCCAAGAATCAACTAACCCCCTGGTGGGCCCCAAGAAATCAACTCCACGGGTGGGCCCCAAGAATCAACTCCACTGGTGGGCCCCAAGAATCAACTCCACTGGTGGGCCCAAGAATCAATCCACTGGTGGGCCCCAAGAATCACTCCCACTGGTGGGCCCCAAGAATCAACTCCACCCAATGGTGGGCTCCAAGAATCAAACTCCACTGGTGGCCCCCAAGAATCAACACCACTGGTGGCCCCCCAGACTCAACGCTACCGGTTGGCCCGAGACTCATCTCCACTGGTGGCAGCAAGAATCATCTCCTTTGGTGGCCCCACGACTCAGCTCCACTGGTGGGCCCAAGAATCAATTCCACTGGTGGGCCCAAAGAATCAGCTCCACTGGTGGCACCAAGAATCATCTCCATTGGTGGCCCCATAAATCATCTCCACTGGTGGCTCCAAGAGTCATCTCCATTGGTGGGCCCAAGAATCAGCTCCACTGGTGGCCCCAACAATCATCTCCACTGATGGCCCCAAGAATCATCGCCACTGGTGGCCCCAAGAATCAACTCCACTGCTGGGCCCAAGAATCACCTCCACTGGTGGGCCCAGGCAACCCAGTCTGATCTATTTGGAAGTGAAGATGTGGCCCCCAGAGAGTGCTGGGATAACAAATAGAGAACTAAGCTCTGATCTTTTGTGAATATATCAGCTCTGATCCTTCTGTCTCTAAGATGTTTGGAAGAACCTCCCAACTGAGTCCCTTCCCACCTGGTTGCAGGTACCTAGAAGATTAAGCAGATGGAGGTCTTGATTTTGATTTCTCTTCTGTTCATTCACTTTGCATTTTGTTCATTTGTTGTTGAAAATAAACTATTAACACTTCTAAGTTTGGAACCTTCTTACTTTGCAGCACTTTCTTCACACCTGCCTGCAGCTTTTGCACATTAGAGACAATCCAAACATTTACACTAAATGACATGTGCTCCTGAGCCATGATAACCTGGCTCTGATGTGTTTTTGTCCAGTCTTGAGCACTCCCTAGTGGTCAGTCTGAGAATTGACTCTGAGCTGCTGACTTACAAGAAGTACAATGTACCGCAGTAAAGTCCAATGTTGGCTTCAAAAATCCAGGTGATGCTAAATCCATGTGTCAGAAGGAGTGAAACCTTCAAGTTCTAGGTCTTTTCATTTTGCACACCTGTCTGATAGAGCGGCCCCTGCGCTCTAATCCTGCAGGTAGAAGGTTCTGGTTCTCCAATACAGGTGTCACAGCTACAAAAAATGGACACAAATGTAATCAGCATCAGAAAAGATTGCAACATAGTTCAGCCTCATCATTGCTTACTCTTCTACATGTTGCACACACAGACCAGGGCACAGTGCTATCAATATGCTCATAGAATCATCATGAGATTGCACCAAATGTATCAGAATAAAGCTCAACTTGCTAGATAGGATAGACTGTCTTTTTTTCACCACCTCATAGCTCATGTACTTTACATCAATATTTTGCAAGAAAACTGGAAGCCCACTGTCTCGTACACTCTCCCCAGCAAGTGACATGGGGGAACACTGGAAAGGAGTGGACTAATTTCCACTCAGTCTAATTTGTACTCACTTTTCACTCATATCACAATCCAACACGGCCCGGGCACCCTAAAAATATCCACTGCCACCACCTTCCTTAAAAGAGAAGGACTCTGGTACCCACAAACACCACTTTACGGCAGTCATAGGGTTAAACCAGAGGCATAGCTATAGGGGGTGCAGAGGTAGCAGTCACTACCAGGCCTGAATGCCCTTATGCCTCATCAGAAGACCTCGGTATCGTAAATGGTGCATAGTAACTGGGGGAGTCCCATTTCACTTTTAGCACTAGGGCCCAAGAGCTTGAAGTTACACCTCTGGGTTAAACACCAATGCACTGCTCTCCAGAAGTCATAGGGTTAAACACCAATGCACTGCCCTCCAGAAGTCATAGGGTCAAAAACCAACGCACTGCCCTCCAGAAGTCATAGGGTTAAACACTAATACACTGCCTTCCAGAAGTCATAGGGTTAAACACTAATACACTGCCCTCCAGAAGTCATAGGTTTAAACACCTAATGCACGCCCTCCCGAAGTCATAGGGTTAAACACTAAATACACTGCCCTCCAGAATCATAGGGTTTTAAAAACTAATGCACTGCCCTCCAGAAGTCATAGGGTTAAACACTAATACACTGCCCTCCAGAAGTCATAGGGTTAAACACTAATACACTGCACTCCAGAAGTCATAGGGTTAAACACTAATACACTGCCCTCCAGGAGTCATAGGGTTAAACACTAATACACTGACCTCCATAAGTCAGAGGGTTAAACACTAATACACTGCCCTCCAGAAGTCATAGGGTTAAACACTAATGTACTGCCCTCCAGAAGTCATAGGGTTAAACACTAATACACTGCCCTCCAGAAGTCAGGGTTAAACACTAATCCCCCCCCGAATCTAGGGTTAAAAACATAATACACTGCCCTCCAGAATCACAGGGTTAAAACCAAAATACATGCCCCCCCAAAAAGGGTCGGGGGTTAAACCACTAATTTTCTCCCCCAGAAGTCATGGGGGTTAAACACTAATCCACTGGCCCCCAAAGTTATAGGGTTAAACACTAAACACTGCCCTCCGGAAAATATAGGTTAAAACACAAATTTTCACTGCTCTCCAGAAGTTTTTAGGTTAAACCAAAATAACTCTCTCCAAAATTTCATGGGGTTAAACACTAATACATGCCCCCGGGAGTCATAGGGTTAAACACTAATACACTGCCCTCCAGGAGTCACAGGGTTAAACACTAATGCACTGCCCTCCAGGAGTCACAGGGTTAAACACCATGCCCAGGGGCCCAATATTTCCAGGGGTCCACCATGCCCAAAAGGCCCTTTTCCATGCCCGGGGGGCCCCCCAATTTTTCTGGGGGGGCCCCCACTTGCCCACCCGACCCATAAGGGGCCCAAAGGGGGTTTCCAAAAAAAAAGGGTTTTTGTCCCCTTTTTCCCCATTTGGGTTGGGGGGACCCCCCTTCCAAAAACCGGGGCGGGGAAAGGGGAAACAAAAAAAGGGGTCTTAATTATACCCCCAAAAATATTTTTTCTCATTTTACACCCCAAAGCATTTTCGGGGGGGAAACAATTATCCCCCAAAATTTTCTCCCTTCCTTTTTGCTTGCCCCCCTTTATTAGGGGGTTTTGGCGGTTTGTTTGGCCACTGAAACCCCAAATTAAAAAATTTGCATTTTTAAAAAATTCCGCTTTCATTTTAATATTAAAACCCTTTTTTTCCTCTTTCCCTTTCGGGGCGGGGCAGTGTCCCCGGGCTGTGTGGTGGTCGGAAAATGGAAAAGGGTAGGGAAAAAACATTTTTCTTTGGGGGTTGCCCACCATCAAAAAAAATTTTGGACGGGGGTTTTTTTTCAGGGGGAATTTTTCCCCCCCCCTTTACCAGGGGTTTCCCAAAAAATAACTCCTTTAGGGTTCTGGGGGTTTTGTTGGGGATTTCCCAAATCCCAATTCCTAAAAAAAAAAATTAGAAAAATTATGGTGACAGGACTAAAAAAACCCCCCAAAAACGGTTCAAACCCCAATTTAAACCCCTTTTTCCATGCGCAAAATTAGTTTTCTGTCTTTGGGGGCTTTTCCCAAATTTGCCGCAAGCAGTTTTTTTTTTTATTTTTTTGGGGTTTTTGGGCTAATTTTAAAACAAAACCCCCCCCACCTTCCCAAAGGTTTTTAAAACTAAAGGGGTTGGGGAAAAAACAAATTTTTTTGGGTTTTCTCCCCAAACTTTCCCAAAAAAACTTTTAAAAAAAAAAAAAATAATAAACCCAATGGGGGGAAAAACGGGTCAGCAGTAACCCTTTAAACCCAAAAACAAAAATCCAATTTAAAGCAGAAAACCCAACATAAAAAAAAAAAAAAAAAAAAAAACAACTATCAAAGGGGAAAAACCCAATGGGAAATTTTTTTTAAAAAAGGCATTTCTATTTCGAATACATAAAAATTTTTTTAGGGTTTTCCTTATTTTAAAAATTTTTTTAAAAAACTGCTTAAAGGGGCCCCCACCCCAAAAAATCAGGCCAAGGGGGGGGGCCCCAAATTTTACAGGGGGGGGGAAACCCTCCCTCAAACTTTTTCCCCTCTTTTTGGGGGGGCCTGTTCAGGCCTCCCCCCCTTTTTCAAAAGAAAAAGGAAGGTTTTTCCAGCAAACCAAGGGTTTTAACTTTTGCTTTTTTGATTTAAAAAGTCTTTTGGAAAGGTGGGAGGGGGGGTTCCCCCTCTTTGTTTTTTTTTCCCAACCCCGGATTGAAAAGGGTTTTTTTTAAAAATTTTTAAATTTGCAGGGGTAGCGGGTTAGCGGGAATTTTTTTTCCCCCTAAAAATTTTGAAGATCTGAATTTAAGGGCAAAAAGGAGAAAAAAACATTTGAAAAAGGGGTATTTGGAAAGGGGCCCGCGGGGGGCCCCCCAAAAAGTGATGGGGGGAAAACCCACCCCCAAAAGGGAGGGGGGGGGGATTTTCAAAAGGTAAAAAACCCTTTTTTTTCCCCAGGGGGGGCCCGCCCCCAAAAAATTTTTCCCAGGTCGTTTTTTCCAACTGGGGGGGGGAATTGCTTGATTTTTGGTTTAACCCAAAGGGGTTTTAAAAGCGGGGGTTTTTAAAATTTTTCTTTAAAGGGGGGGGGGTCGGGGGTGGGGGGGGCGGGGCAGTGGGTGGGGGGGGGCCGGGGCGGCGGGGTTCGGGGCCCAGGGGGAGGGTAGGGGGAAAGGGGGTTTCCCGGTAAAACCGGGGAAAAAACACTTAGAAAAAGGGCAAACCCCTTTTCTAAATTTGGGCCCTCCAAAGGGGGGATTTAAAGATCCGGCCCAGGGGGGGAATTTTCCCGGGGGGAGGGGCCAAAAAAAGGGCCCAGGGGGCACCCAAACCAGCCAATTTTCCCGGGGCCCCCACAGGCCCCTTTTAAAAATTTGAGGGGGGGGTGGCCCGGCGCAGGGGCCCCCCCTAGGGGGGGGGGGAAGGCGCGCACCCCGGGCCGGACGGGCTCCCTTGGGTCAGGAGCGGGGGGGTCGGGGGGAAAAAAATGGGCCCCACCGGGGGGGGAAGGGGTTTTGGGGGGCCCACGGCCGGCCCCCCGAAAACCGTGGGGCCACCCCACCCCCGGTCCCCAGAGGGAAGGGGGCCCCGGGAAAAAGGGGCCCGGCGCCTGGGGCCCGGGGGGAGGGGGCGGGGGAAAAGCCTTTTTCGGGGAAAAAAACTTTTTATTGTGGGGTTCCCACCGTATTTTTTTTTTCCCCTTTGTTTGTTGGGCCCGGTGGGCTTAAGCATTTTTGTTTTAAAAAAAAAATTTTGGAAACAAAGGGAAAGCAAAAATTTTTTAATGTTTTTAAAGGGTAGAAAAGAAAGGGTTTTTAAAAAAATTTTCCTTTTTGTTCCTTTTGTTTGTTTTTTTAGGGGGAAGTTTTTTTACTCCTTAAAAGGGGGGGTTTGCCGGAAAAAAAAAAGGGGTTTGAAACAGTTTAAAAAACACTTTTATTTTAATTTATAGGGGGGGGGGACCCCACGGGAATTATTTTTGGGGCTTTAATAACTTTATATTTTTTCTAATTTTTTGGGGTTTTTCCCTCACAAATCCCTTTAAAAAGGGGAGGGCTTCATTCTAAAGTTATTACATTTCAAATACAATGGGGGCGCTGTTGCATTGATATCTATGAAAGATTTCCATCCTATGTGGTAGAAAGTGGTACTGCAAGTAACAAATTACACAAAATATGCAACAACGAATTTGCTTTGTTTCCAAAGTCAAACTTTATTATGTGTTATATTCTCTATCAATGACACAGAGAATCTTTTAACCTCGTGATGTCGTCCACAGATTGAACAATGCCCCAGTCTATAATTATGAGAAAGATGTGGGCAATAAGACCACGATGCGCTTGTTTTACCCAGAATCCGAAAAACTTAAACCGTTTTTGGGGGGGATAATAATCCGGACACAATAATGGTGCTGGTGCCGTTCAAGGTTCTGGATCTGCTGTGGCTGAGAACAATCCTGCATGATGAGAAGCGGGGTGAAATTTAATTCGGGGGGTTCAGGGGGTTTTTCATTTCAAACTATGGCCATAGGGCCCCAAACCCAAGACCTGCAAATGGGTTGGGGGTTTACGATTTGTATATGGACCAAAGCCCAAAAAATTTATCCCAGGCTTCATCCAAACTGATTGTTTTGGGCTCTCCCTGGGGAAAATTGCTGGGCTCCTTTGAGGGCCCAAAGGGGGGTTTGGGTGCAAAGGTGGCACAAAAGTATTTCAGGGCAGGGAAATAGGGGCGTAGCTACAGGGGGGCAGGGGGTAGCAGTCGCCCCGGGCCCCTGCAGTCTGGGGGGGCCCAAAAGGGACTTCTGCCGCTTTTAAGGAGATATCACCGGCCCACAGGGTGGCTGGGGGACCAAATTTCACTTTTTGCACTAGGGCCCCCGAGCTTTAATTACGCCCCTAGGGACCTGTTTCCCTCCTTTTAAATGACACTTCATCAAATTTGTTACATAATACCGGTTTCCCCCTATAAAAGGTCAATCTTTTTTCCCCCAAAAAAAGCCCCCGTTTGTCAAATTTTTGGGGATGTCTTTATAGGGCCCCTGGCATAAAGGGGGGGGCCCCTTTGGCAAAAGGGCCCTGAGGCAGGTTTAAAAGGGGCCCTTAGGAGTATGGGCCCCGTGGCCGGGATGGGGGGGCCCTTGGATTAAAGGGGCCGGGTTCGGAAAGGGGGGTGTTTAAACGGTATGGGCCCTGTAGGGGGGGTATCCCCCCCCTTTTTAGGGGGGCCCTTCTATGGGGCCCCTTAAGGGGGGAAAGGGGGCCCTTTCAGGTAAACCGCTTACAGATGGGTTGACAAAAATTTTGGGCCGCTTTGCAGGTAAAACCCGTGTAGGGGAGAAAACATTTCCCTTTCCCCCCCCGTGCCCCGCGGCTTTGGGGCCCCCGCTGGGTTGTTGGGCCCCCCCCATGCGGAGCATTTAAGGGTCGTGGACAATTTTTGGTTTTTGAAAAATTTGCCAGTGTTTATGAACATGCTTTGATGAAAAAGTTTTCGATTTCTGGTGGGGGAAAGAAGTCCCGGGAAAAAAAAACGGGGTGGTTTAGGGGGGGAAAAAATGTTTTTGAACCATTCATTTATCAAGTGGGGGATCTTTTTTTGCAAAAAAAAAATTTTTTTTAACCCCCAAAAATTATCGCCCCAAAACCCCAGTTGTTCTTCTTGTAGGCTTGTTTTTCCACTTCCTAAAAATCCCAGGGGGGCCGTTTTCTCCCTTCCCGGCGGGGCCGGTTTGGGTTTCTTAACCCTGGGGCAAAAGGGGCCCCTTAAAACTGTTTCATGGGCCCTTGTCCATTCCCCCCCCCCCCTTTACATATAGGTCCTTTCCCAAAAGGGGCCGGTTTTAAATTTTTTAAAAAAGGGGCCGTTTACTTTTAAAGGGGCCTGAATTAAATGTATTACCACAGGGGGGAAAAGGGTTTTTGGGGAAAAACAAAGCTGGTCCGCCCCCGCCCCCGACCCCCGGTCTCCCCCCCGGGTTTGCTTTAAGGAAACCGGAGGGGCAAAATTTTCTCCTTTTTCTGATTTAAGAACAGCTGCAGTGTCAATGAGGAGCGGCTAGCTGAATGGGAGTGAAATTGTTTGGGCCCCAAATAATTCTGAGTGGAGGCGGGAATGCAAGCCCCGGGAAAAATACGCCATCGGGGGGTGTGTGGGGGGGGGGTCAAAACAAAAATGTTTAGGGAATCCATTGACATTTCCATCTGATTCGTGGCCTCAGATCTTCTGTTTTTGCAGATAAAAAGAGGTTTTTTTTGGAAAAAGCCCAAATGGGGAATGGAAAACCGGAAAACCCATCCGGGGTTTCCTTAAAACCCTCCCTTTTTTTTGGGAATTTCCCCAACGCGCCACACGATTCCTGGGATACAGTCACAAAACCAAAAACCCTCGTAAAAAAAGTGGCCGAGAGGGGAGGAAAGGGAGGGGGAAAGGGGGAAACCCACGGGATCTTTTCCTCTTTTTTCCCAGAACCCACCCCCGGGCCCTTGGGGCCCATCTGCTTTGCCAAATTCACCTCTGGACCGGGTTTCACTTTTCGCAGGTTTTGGGGGACCCAGCACAAAGAAATAAAACAATAGGGTCCCAAAAATTACAAAAAAAGGGACGATAAACCCAATGACAGTGAGTGACCCAACTTTAAATTAAATTTTTTAAAGTCTTGGTATGGGGGACATTTTTATAGTATTTAAAACCCTTGGGTAAAATGGGGGGACAGAAATTTTAAAAGGTTATTTTTCCTTTGTACTTTGGGGAACAGAAATTATAGTAGTTATATTCTTGTACTTTAGGGCGGGTTTTAAGTTAAAATTCTTGTAAAAGGGGGGCAGTATTTTTTAGTAGTTATTTTTCTTGTACATAGGGGCAGTATTATAGATTTTATTTTCTTTTTTACAAAAGGGGGGCAGTATTATAGTATTTATATTTTTACTTAGGAGGGCAGTATTATAGATTATTATTTTTTGTACATGGGGGCAGTTTTTAAAAAAAAGTTTTTTTTTCTTGTACAAAGGGGGGGCATTATTATAGTATTATTTTCCCTTGTACATAGGGGGCAGTATTTATGTAGTTATTTTTTGCCCTTTGGGGGCAGTTTTTATAGTAGTTATTTTTCTTTGACATGGGGGGCAAAATTTAGTAGTTTATATTTTTTTCCCATAGGACGTATTATAGTAGTTATTTTCCCTTGAAACATGGGGGGCAGTATTATAGAGTTTATATTCTTTTTAAAAGGGGGGGCAGTATTATAGATTTATATTCTTGTACTTAGGGGCATTATTAAAGGGGTTATTTTTCTTGTACATAGGGGGCAAAATTATAGAGTTATTTTTTTGTAAAAAGGGGGAAAATTTTTAAAGTAGTTATATTCGAAAAAGGGGAAAGCAGTATTTTTAGTAGTTAAAATTTTTTGAAACTTGGGGGAACATTTATTATAGTAGTTATATTTTTTGTAAAAGGGGGAGCAGTATTATTAGAGTTAAAATTTTCTTGTAAAATGGGGGGCAGTATTTTTACTTTATTTTTCTTGTACTTTTGGGGAGTATTTAAATTTAGATTTTATATTTTTGGGTACATAAGGCAGTATTAAAGAGTTAAAATTTTTGGGGTACATGGGGAAGAAGAAATTTTTAGGGGTTAAATTCTTGTACTTAGGGCAGAAATATATAGTTAATTCTTGTACATAGGGGCAGAAATTATAGAAGTTATTTTTCTTGTACAAGGAAAAATTTATTATAGAAA
Source organism: Phyllomedusa bahiana (assembly GCA_025379985.1). Lineage (NCBI taxonomy): Eukaryota > Metazoa > Chordata > Amphibia > Anura > Hylidae > Phyllomedusa > Phyllomedusa bahiana. The sequence continues at coordinate 1,697 of JAODAL010025864.1, read as the reverse complement.
TTAAAATTCTTTTTTTTTAAGGAGAAAGGTATTATAGTGGGTTAAAAATTCTTGTACAAAAGGGCAAAATTTATAGTTTTTTAAAATTTCTTGTACAAGGCATAATAGTATTTTATTTTCCCCTTTTTACAGGGGGACAGATTATAGTATTTTATTTTTTCTTGTCCCAGGGGGCAGTATTATAGAATTTATTTTCCTTGAATAGGGGAGCAGAAATTAATTATTATTTTCCCTTGTACATGGGGCCAGTTTTTATAGAAGTTAAAATCCTTGTACATAGGGGGGCATTTTATATTAGTTATATTTTGACAGGGGGCCCATTTTTAAATATTTAATTATATCTTTGACATAGGGGCAGATTATAGAATTAAAATTTTCCCTTGAAAAAGGGGGAATTTTTAAATTTTATTTTCCCTTGTCCCATAGGGAGCAGTAAAATAGTAGTTAAAATTTTTTGGTACATGGGAACAGTATTAAAAGTAGCCTTTCTTTACATAGGGGCAGTTTTAAATAGAAGGTTTATTTTCTTTACAGGGGGCAGATTATAGTAGTTATTATTCTTGTACATGGGGCAGAAATTTTATTTGGGTTATTTTCTTAAAAAATGTAGGGGCAAAATAATAAAAGTTTTTTTGGGGTTTTTTTTATTCCCAGCGCTCAGGACATCGTGTTCCTCTTGAAGCTATTGCAATAAAAAAAAAAAAAAAGCTTTTTCCCCAAACACAACGTCTTCAAAATCGGGGGATTTACTTTTTGAGGTTTTGGTTTTAAAAATTTCTCAGGGGGGTTTATGGAAAGGGCCCCCAAAAAAAAACCTAAATTTCCCCAAAAAAAAAAAAGGCGAGGGGGTTTTTTTGGGCCATCAAAAAGGGTGGCAGTTATTTTTTAAATTCCTATGCCCCTTTATAAAACCAGCAGATTTTTGTTCCCAAATCTTCGGGCCAAAAATCCTTAAAAGAGCCACAAGTCAGATACTGATCTTCTGAAGAAAAAACCTTGGGGGGAAAAAAGTAGTTTCCCCCGCCCAACCCCCCCGGGAGGCCCCCCCCAGGGAAAAATTGGGGCATTTTTTTAAGGGGGCGTTGGCGGGGGCCCCCAATTGGGGCACCCACAATCCATGCGGCACAGCCGTCCTCTAGATTCATAGTCGTTGCCAGGGGCTGGAATAGGAAACCACCCCGAAGTTTCCTACTACCCCCCCAAGAACCCAAGGGCACCCCACAAAAAAATTTGGGGGGGGGCCCCCTCCTGCTGCTCTGTGGCCCATAAGTTTGGGTTAATCGGGCTCCGGGGAAAAACCTTGACCCCTTGGGCACAAGGTAACAAACACGGGCCAGTGGGCCCAAGATCCCACAAACACCCCAAAAAAATTTTTTTTTAAACTAAAAACCTTTTTTAAAGTTTTGGGGCCCTCATTTTGGGCTTTTCCCGAAATTGACCACAAAACCCAACGTAGTTTGGGGAACCTACTACAGCAAGCAACAAACATGGCCGCTTACAAATGAAGGAAACCATTCTCCATGCCTGCAAAAGATGTCTGACCTTGGAGGTGCAGGGAAAGAGATGCTCATGTTCCAAGACTAATCTACCTCGGTCACCCAATAAGTCTTTAAACCTTTGTATTTATCTAGATACTTAGGGGCCATTAACAGTCCCATTTTCATCATCCCCCCCAAACTTCACTTGGGGGACAACAG
>JAODAL010025863.1:0-57837 GCA_025379985.1 Phyllomedusa bahiana | reverse complement strand
GGGTTACTTTTAAATCAGATAATGCAATGTAATTAATTCATTTTTGATGTAAAGTATCTCTTTGCAGTGTGCTGCTGCCTTTTGTGTGTTTGCATTTGTGTGTACCCTGACATACTTGACCATTTTTTTTTGTTTGGGGCGTGATCGTTTTTTTTTTTTGTAAGAATGACTTTGCCTGATGTGTATAATTTGTGGTGCCCTAAGTGATTTTGTTCCCTTTCGGTTTACAAGGGATTATTTTACCTTCTTTTCGGATATGATTTTTAAACGGGGACAACCCTTTTTTAGGGTTATGACACAGGAACCTGCTTGAGGAAAAGATCAGAGATAACTCCAATCCTGCCCAATTTTAACTGTGAGATAGGGGGCCCTTCAATTAGAAACCTCTAATGAAATCTTTGGGGTGTCATTGGTTGTTTTTGCTCTAGGGCAAAAAAGGCCCTCCACTGTCCCTGCTATGCAATGTCAATCCCCTAGCTAAAAGGCATAAATATTAAAACAGAAATTTAAAGTGATTGTCGCAAAAAAAAACAAGACATTTTATAAAAATGCATTTACTGAATGGCCACAGTCATGTGGTAAATAATGACTTTGCTTAGTGCCCACCCAGAGATGACCCCCTCATGTGATTGTCTATTTAAAATATATTGTTTCTTGATTTTTTTTGTACCAAGTTTTCCCAAAAAGTGCATTTCCGTAGACCAGTGTGAATTTTTAAAAGAAAAGATTCCCAGAAATTTTTTCCAACTGCAAAAAGAAAGATCCAAAGTGCAAAAGTATGTTCCAAAAGTCAGATAAGAAAAGACCCATTTGTCAGAGCAACACCTGTCCTCTTCTTCCCCCAGACCTGGCCTCTGCACAAAGGATTGCTTCAAATCTGACTGAATATCTATGGATTAATAATATTATTTACCCTACTATTATATCCTAATGTACTCCACAAAAACCCAACTCCCCCCAAATTTTAGAAAAAAAGTACAGGTAACCCCACAAAAAACCTTATTTTTGTTATACCATTAGATAAATGCCCGAAAGAGTGTAGTTTCTGCGATAGGGTCAGTTCTCTGTGTTTTTACAGTTTTGGTAGCTCATGGGCTCCACAAAAGTGTCACAGCGCCCAAAAATCAATCCACCCAAACCCGCAAAGGGCAAATAAATATGGTCCTTTTACTGGCCTTCGTGTGGCCCATGTGTGTTAAGGTCCAAAACAGGAAAAGGTATCCCTGAAAAAAACCCCTCACCCCAAATTTTACATTTGTGTTTAAAAGTGGTAAAAGCGCCCAACTATTGAGCACAGAAATGGTAAACATGTGAAATAATTGCAATATTCATCTTACATGATCTAACGCACATTCATTTCTGGAAAACATGAGGGACTGTCAGACTATTGACTCAGCCCATTGATAAATGAGGGGTGTAGTATCTTAAATGGAATGATGTCTTTGGAGTTTCTTTTCTCATTTAACCTCAGGGCCTTTGTAATTATCTACCAGTGCTGTACAAATGACCAAATTAGGCCTTCAATGCACATGAGCCCGTATTGTCCAGAAAACAATTTAGGCAAAATTTAGGGGGCATTTTTAAATCCAGGGAATCAGATAAAAAAAAAAGCTGTTTTTCCAAAATGGGCATTATTGTGACTGATATGGATCTTTACATTCAAATGATGGTGATTCAGTTGAAACTCCTCAGAATCAACGTTTCCATCCTTGATAAAACCGCTGAAATTATACCCTTGTAAAAATCGTGTCTTTGTTCAATTTTATGCTGATTTAATTTATTATTTTTTTTGCAACATGTAAAAATTTTTGTAGCGTTTAACACATCAATTCGTATAGGATTCAAAAAATCAACTAGAATTCGCGTAAATTTAAAAAACGTGCTTCGCATTGACACTCACAGACTGAAAATTGTCGTGGTTTTTACCCTATTGTGGAAAAAATATTTTTCTTTGTACTCTTTTTTGCATTTTTTATGGAAAACACTTTTTGGGTCAAATTCTCATTACAGTCTTTTAAAAGTTTTTCAAAAATTTGGGACATTTAAGGGAAACCCGTCACATTGTTTGCCTCTCTTGTGAGGACGCCCGCCAAGGTCATCCTCTGTTTCCAGCACTGTGTCCCTTTTTCTGTAAAAGCTGTAGTTTTTGGCATTTCCCTCAAATCATTTATGAGCCCAAGGCTGCCCCCCCCCTTGTGTTTTCCTTTTCTACCTATTCAAAGTAATAGGTTTATCAGTTGAGGTGGGGGGGAGCTAGCCTCGATGGGGGGGTATGAAAAAAAATGACTATTTTCATGATTTTCTTGGCTGAAAACTGCAGTTTTGGTATTAAATACTCAAAACTACAGCCCTTACAAATAAGGGGAAAACCAGTGTGGAACACATGTCTGAAACTGCTTGTGCTGTCTTAGAAAGGGGGGAATCATCATGTGACAGGTTCTCTTTAATGGGAGGGTTTCTTAATTATTTCACTATAAACTTTTTTGTTTTCACCAGTGCGGGCAAATTACAAAATTAAAAATGTGTATGATGCTCCTGTATGTCCAGGCAAAATATAAGGGCTACAAGCAGGGTTTTTTAAAACTAAAAAACAGCATAATAATTAGAGAGCTGTTGTCTCAGGGTGTATCCACACAATGGATTCGGATACTGATTCTGGGGCGGATTCAGCACTGAATCTGCCTCAGAATCGGAGTCCAATCCAACTGCAATCTGACTTACATTATTCCCTATTGGAAATCAGCGTTTTGTTCACTACAGAAATCAATTCTTTGGGGCAATTCTGCCCTCTTTGTTTATAGTGTATAGAAGCCTGACAATCTGCATACAAGCAAGGGTATGAATAAGGGTATGAAGCTGATTCGAGACTGGCATTTTCTGTGTCTGAATCCGTCGTGTGAATGTACAATTAGAGTGCTCCGCGTTGGGCACAATTATATCTGCGAAAAATTCCAATTTTCACTCATCCACTGTACAGTTACTTCTGGAAAACAACTATATAGTAGAAATGCTCACTACTAAAGGAATACTTTGTAGGGTGTAGTTTCCAAAAGTTGTGTCACTTCTTGTGGGCTTCCAATGTACTGCTCTCCTTGGGCTCTACAAATGTGATATGGCATCCAAAAAACTGTGCAGCAAAAGGCTTCTTTCAGAGCCCTGCCACATGCTTAAAAGAGATTACCAATTCCTACAAAGAAATGCATACTAAGCTCCAGATGCCCCATTAGAAAAAATAACCTATTCTCAGCTTCCTCCACACCTTCATTCCAGAGATGGATTTCTACGGTCTTCTGATTACCTTCTTCATCTGAATGGGAGGTCACTGCTCAGTGGTCTCATGCCACTCCCTTACCTCCCCCTTTGAAAGTGAAAAGCTCCAAACAGTGATGTAAGGCAGTGGCACCTGACCCATGCAGCCAATCTGTGGCTGCAGTGATGATGTTCGGAAGAAGAAGAATGGAAACAGAAGACAAAAGAGAGCCAGCACTGGAACGCAGTTTACACCCATATGCGAGGTATTTCTGTACTCGGGAGAAACTAAGGGCCACATGTATGAAAACTGTCTAGGTCTAAAGCTCACTTTGATGCCCATAGAAACAAATCAGAGCATCCCTCTCATTTCATATAGTGCTCTGGACAAACAAAAGGGGCACTCTGATTGGTTGCAATGGGCAACAAAGTGAGCTTTAAACCTAGACTATTTTCATACATGTGGCCCTAAGAATCAAATAATGTGGTGGTGCTTTTTCATTTATTATCCTTTATAAAGACACTCTTATCGCCCTTTATTTTTATAAAGGATAATAAGTGAAAAAGCACCACCACATCATTTGATACTTAGGGCCACATGTATGAAAACAGTCTAGGTCTAAAGCCCTTTAGGGCTGCACCATTTTTTTTGTGTATTTTGCGCAAAAAAACTGTTGACGCCCTATTCTCTATATAAATGAACTGTAGTACACCAAAACTAGGCGCATTATACACCAAGCATGACACATTTAAATGCACCTAAAGTAGGCGCATCAAATATGCTAGCAATGATATGCGCCTATATTTTGTTATGTGCCTAGATTAGGCAGATCAATTTTACTATGCAAGGTATACCACAAGCCAGATTTTTTGACAGGTTCATTCATTCAGGCGCACTGTACATTCATTTAATGGGCCTTAAAACTGGTGCAGTGGCGCCTCTTTTCTGACATGTTTTTAGCTAGAACTACATATTATTGAAAAAAATATTTTTCATTTTTACATCCCAATGGGGGTGTTTCTCATGTTTTGGCATCTGAAGACCACTGCAAACCTGCAAGGGTGCTAGAAAAACACACTAATAAAAGCTAAGAAAATAACATTGAGTTGCATTTCTCTAGAAATAGATACTGAAAATATGGAATGAAATTGAAAATCTACAAAAAAAAGTTTTTTTTTAAATTTAAGTTCCCTTTTAGTTTCTCTTTAATTCCTTTAAATTCTTTTGAAACTTCCTAGATGCTGCTTTGAATACTTTGAAGGATGCTGATTTTAAAATGTGGTGATTTTTAGAGGTGCCTAACATACAAGCCGCAAGCCTCAAAACCCACATCAAAAAAAAATTGGAAATTACTGCTAAATTTATAGGCTTCCTAACATCCTTTTGGATAAAAGGAGGAGATTTAAGATTTAAGGACATTTGTAAAATGATACTAACATTTTAATAGTTTTTTTTATTAGATTTGCTAGAATGTATAGACCAGAAACTACCATTAATATAGTACAATGTGTCACAAAAAACAATCTTAAAATTACTTGAATAAGTAAGAGCATTAAAAAAGTTATTCCCACATAGAGTGACACATGCCAGACTTGAAAAATGAGGTTGTGTCAGAAAAGCCAAAACTGGATGCAGCAATAAGGACTTAAACTATAAAATCCCTCAAGCAACCATTAGAAAAATATCATTGAATATAAATTCAAAGAACTACCATCAAACTCAAAAACTCATAAAATTGAGCTAACAGCTGTTTGCCTTTTCTTGTTTGGCCTACTTTACTACCTTAAAAATGGAGTTTTCTATTTTTTTCTAGCCTGGCACCAGCCTGGAATACCGAGTTGATGGTAGAGCTGTAATGGCGATGGAGTACATTTTTTTTTTTATTATTTCAAAACAGGGGGAGGCAGTAATGAAGTTTTACAAAACTGATGGAAACCCGTTTAATGGCTGCGCAAGGTAAATTAATTACAATATTTTCTATTCTAAAGAACATGTGTGGAATCATATAGTATATGTAGACAATAATAGCCTGTATAAGCCTAATAAAACCTTAATATATTTACAATTTTTAAGCTGTATGAAAAGATTTTTGAGGACATTATCTCTCAGAAGGAAACACATCCTACATATCATAAATGTTCTTCACAAAGAACTACTACACAGTAGTAAACAACATTTGTGCAATTAAATTAGTTTCAAAGATAATTACTCTTCCCCCCACAGATTTTCAGTGCTGACACATACAGCCTCTCAATGATTAACATACCCCGTTCTAGAGCCAACTAAAGTAATGTGACAACATCACAAGGAATTTATATGCAAAATTATATTATTGTTGATAAGGAATGTCTCCATCACACACATTCAACAGTTAAGATTGTTTTTTTTGCAGGAACATAATGTGCACATCAAAGGAAATGATCTATCAAACTTAAATGAGGAAGCAAGTTTACTGTCATTAAAAGGGATGTCCACCTTATAACAAAATCAAACCAGCACCAACAACTCCAGAGGCCCAAGTAAAATAAAAAAAAAAAACATATACTCACCTTCCTTTGTGTCCTGTTCCAGCGCCGCATCTCTCTGGTCTTTAGTTTTCGTTCTTGAACTTCCAAATGAGGGTATCACGGGGATGTAAGTAAGTGCATGTGACTGCTGCAGCCAATCAGTGATCCCCCATTTTGAAGTTCAAGAGTGAAAGCAGAAGACAAGGGAGACGCAATGCTGCAACTGGGGAACCAGAGTTAAGGTATACTTTTTTGTTATTTTACTGGGTTCCCAGAAGTTGCTTGTATGATTTTGTTATGAGGTGAAGAACTCCTTCACTGCCAAATCTTAATTCTTTACAAATCTCTGCTATGACTAGAAAAGTTCCAGAAGTAAAGCAGCACATGAGAAAAAAAATGGCATATCTGTATTTAAGACTGCTTATCACAAGGCATTATGGGAGAGGGGCTGAGAAGCCCACAGCGCCCTCTGTTGGTTGTAACAAATCCTCAATTTGCTTTTGACCCACCGAGTCTTGAGAAAGCAAAAATGATTTTTTAGCCAAGCGTGTGTCTCTCATCTACAGAACAAACGCTGTTTCGGGATTTTGATCCCTCTTCAGTGTAGAGTAGAAAAGAATACTGGCTGGCGCTTGTGCGGGAGGCATCGGGTAGCCTCCAAGGAAGGGGAAGAATCTCTCCTTAAGGAGACGCCCGCGAATCGAATCGCTTGTGGAGTTTTACTTGTTTTGAGCTTGTTCGCGGCCAATTACTTAGCATCTGCAATATACACAATGGCATTACGTTGAGAGGGCTGGAGTAAGCCCACAGCGCCCTTCCTGTTGTTGTCTAACAAATCCTCCATTGTGCTTTTTCTGACCACACCGAGTCTTGGAGAAAGCAAAAAGGATTTTTAGCCAAGCCAGTATCTCTCATCTAACATGACAACCTGTTTCGGGATTTTCTGTCCCTCTTCACAGTGCAGATAGTGAAGATATTGGCTGGCTTGTGTGGGAGGCATCAGGTAGCTCCGGAAGGAAGGACTCCTCCTTAAGGAGAGCACCGAACGACACGCTGGAAGACATTTTTTTTTTGCCTTATTTTCGCCCCTCTACTTAGCATCTGCAATATCACAAGCATTATGGAGGAGGGGCTGAGACAGCCCACAGCGCCTTCCTGTCTGGATGTTAACAAAAAAATCCTCAATTTGCTTTGACCCACCGAAGTCTTGAGAAAGCTAAAAGATTTTTTTAGCCAAGCCAATCCTCCTCACTAGCAGACAACGCTATTTCCGGGATTTTTGTCCTCTCTTCAGTGCAGATTCGATAAATACTGGCTGGCTGTGTGGGAGGACATTCGTTAGCACAGGAGAGGGAAGATCTCTCGGTTAAGGAGACACACACCGAACCGAACGGGCCTTGTAGAGTTTTGTTTTGCCTTTTTCGCCCTCTACTTAGCGTCTGCATATCACAAGGCATTATTGGGATAGGGCTTGAAAGCCCATCAAGTTGCCCTCTAATTGGTTGTCAACAAATTCCTCAATTTGCTTTTGACCCCCGTGAGTTCCCTTGAGAAAGCAAAAAGGATTTTTTAGCCAACCAGACTCTCATCTACATACACAAACGCTGTTTCGGGTATTTTTGTCCCCTTCAGTGCAGAGTAGAGAAGATACTGGGCTGCTGTGTGGGAGGCATCGGTATCTCAGGAAGGTGGAATGATCTCTGCCTTAAGGAGAGCACAGAACGAATACTGGTAGAGTTTTTGTTTGTAGCCTTTTCGCACCTCTACTTAGCATCTGCATATTCCAAGGCTTTATGGTAGAAAAGGTCTGGTAGCCCACAGCGCCCTCTGTTGGTTGATCTACACAAATCACTCAATTCTTTTGACCCACCGAAAGTCTTGAAAAAGCAAAAAGTGGATTTTTTAGCCAAGCCAGTATCCCCTCTCATCCTACAGACGAACGCTTTTTCAGTCTTTGTGTGTCCCCTCTCAGGCATGAGTAGAGAAGATACAGGCTGGCTGTGTGGGAGGCATTCGGATTATGCTCAGGAAGGTAAGATCTCTCCTTAAGGAAGATCACTGAACGAACGCTATTACAAGAGTTTTTTGTTTTTGCCTTTTTTGGCCCTCTACTAGCATCTGCATATCACAAGCATTATGAGGGGCGCAGGCGGCTGATGAAGCCAACAAGCGCCCTCTGCATGGTTGTCAACAAATCCGCAATTTGAGTCTTTTGACCCACCGAGTCTTGAGACAAGCAAAAAGGATTTTTTTTAGCCGAGCCGTATCTCTCACACTACATACAACTCTAGTATATCGTGATTTTCTGTCCCTACTTCAGTGCAGAGTAAGTAAGATGTCTGGCTGGCTGTGTGGCGAGGGCAACGGGTACTCAGGAAGGAAGATCTCTCACTTAAGGAAGCACCGAACGAACGGCTTGTAGAGAGTCTTCTTGTTTTGAGCCTTTTTTGGCCCTCCTTAACCAAAGCAACTATCTGCAAATCACACAACGTCAAAACATTTGTTGGAGTTAGCTGAAGAAATCCCACCAGCGCCCTCAGTTTGGTGTTGTCACAAATCCTCAATTTGCTTACTGACCCACCCGAGTCCTAGAGAAACATCAAAGGATTTTTTAGCCAAGCCAGTATACCTCCTCTACAGACACACGCAGTTTCGCCGGATCTTTTTTTGTCCCTCTTCGTGCATAGTAGAGAATATACGACTGGCTTGCTTGTGTGGGAGGAGTCATCGGATAGCTCAGGACATGGAAGAACACTCCTTAAGGAGAGCACCGAACGAACAGACTTGTCAGAGTTTTTTGTTTTTGCGCTTTTCGCCCTACTACATCCAACTGCATATCACACCTGCATTATGGGAGGAGGGGCCTGATGAACGCCCACACGCACCCTCTGTTTGTTTAACAAATCCCTCACATTTGCTTTTTGCCACCACCGAGTCCCTTGAAGAAAAGCAAAAAAGGATTTATTTAGCCAAGCCATATCTCTCATCTAACAGACAATGCCTGTTATCGGTATTTTTTCCCACTTCAGTGCAGTATTAGAGAAGATACTGCTGGCTGTGGGTGGAGGCATCGGGTAGTCAGGAAGGGGAAATCTCCTCCTTAAAGAAAGCTCCGAACGAACAGCTTGTAGATTTTTTATGTTTTTGCCTTTTCGCCCTCTAACTTAGCATCTGCATATCACAAGGCATTATGGGAGAAGGGCTGAAAAGCCCACAGCGCCCTCTGTTGATTTGGTAACAAATCCCTCATTTGCTTTTGAACCAGCCGAACATGAGAACGCAAAAAGGATTATTTTTATGCCAAGCCAGTATCTCTCATTCTACAGACATGAAACGCTGTTTCGGGAATTTTATGTCCCACTTCAGATGCAGAGTAGATGAAGATACAGCTGGCCTGTGTGAGAGGCCATCCGGGTAGCTCAGGAAGGAAGATCTCTTCTTTAGGAGAGCACCGAATGCAACGGCCTTGTACAGTGTTTTTGTTTACTTTCCTCTTTTTTGCCGCTCTATCTGATAGCATGCTGCAAAATCACAAGGTATTAATGGTAGGGTCTGAGAAGCCACAACAGCGCCCTGTTGGTTGAAACAAATCCCAATTTGCGTTTTGACCCACCTCTGTCTTGAGAAAGCAAAAAGGGATTTTTTAGCCCCAAAGCCAGTATCTCTCATCATACAGAACAACGCTGTTTCGGGATTTTTGTCCCTCTTTCAGTGACATTGTAGAGAAGATACTGCGGTGCGTGGGAGCGCATCGGGTAGCCTCAGGAAGGGATAGATCCTCCTTAAGGAGAGCACCGAACGAACGGCTATGTAGATTTTTGTTTTGTCCTTTTCAGCCCTTCTACATAGCATCTGCAAATCACTAAGCATTATATGGAAGAAGGGGCTGAAAGCCCCGGCGTCCCTCTGTGGTTGTAACAAATAATCAATTTGCTTTTGAGCACGCCACCGAGAGTCTTGAGTATAAATCAAAAAGTAATTTTTAGCCAAGCCATTTTCTTTCATCTACAACAACCGCTGTTTTTCGGGATTTTTTGTCCCTCTTCCGTGCAGGTAGAGAGAAGATATCTGGCTGCTTGTCAGAGTAGTCATCGGGTAAGCTCAGGAAGGAAGATCTCTCCTTAAGGAGAGCAACCCGAACGAACGGCTTGTACAGATTCTTTTTGTTTTGCCTTTTCGCCCGTCGTACCTCTACAATCTGCTATATCACAGAGGCTTTATGGGAATAGGGCTGAGAAGCCCAACAGTGCCCTCTATGGAGTGTAACAATTCCCTCATTTGCATTTGACCCACCGAGCTCTTGAGAAAGCAACAAAGGATTTTGTTAGCCAAGCCGTATCTCTCATCTCAACAGACAAACGACTGTTACGGGATTTTTGTCCCTCTTCAGTGCAGAGTAGAGAAGATACCGGCCTGGCTGTTGATGGCGAGGCATCGGGTAGCCTCAGGAAGTGAAATCCTCCTCCATAAGTGAGAGCAACCGTACTAATGGCTTGTATAGTTATTTTGTTTTTGCTTTTCGCCCTCTACTTAGTCATCTGCATATCACAAGGCATTATGGGGAGAAGGCTGAGAAGCCCACAGCGCCTCTGTTGGAGATGTAACAAACCTACAATTTGTCTTTGACCCCACTGAGTCCTTGCATAAAGCCAAAAAGGATTCTTTTTCTAGCCAAGCAGTATCTCTCCTATCTACCTGATCAACGCTTTTTCGGGAACATTTGATGGTCCCTCTTCAGTGCAAGAGTAGAGAAAGCGATACTCGGCTGGTCTGTGTCAGGGAGGCATCGGGTTAGCTCAGGAAGGATGCAATGCTCTTCCTTAAGGAGAGCACCGAACTGAAACGGGCTTGTAGAGTTTTTGTTTTGCCTTTTGCCCAATACTTAGCATCTGCATATCACAAGGCATTATAGGGAGGGGCGAGAAGCCCACAGCGCCCTCTGGTTGTTTGTATCAAATCCTCTATTATGCTTTTGAAACCACCGAGCTCTTGAGAAAAAGCAAAAGCGGATTTTTTAGCCAATCCAGTATCTCCATCTACAGACAACGCTTTTTGCGGGATATCTTTACTTGTCTACTCTTCAGTGCCAGAGTACTGAGATATACTGCTTGGCTGCTTGGGGAGGCATCCGGTAGCTCAGTAGGGAAGAACTCTCCATATGGAGAGCACCGAACGACACTGCTTGTAGAGTCTTTTTTGTCTTTGCTTTTTGTCCTCTACTTAGCATCTGCATATCAGCAAGGCATTATTGGGGAGAGGCGCTGAGAAGCCAACACAGCGCCCTCTGTTTGTTGTAACAAACTCAATTTTGCTTTGACCCACCGAGTCTTGAGAAAGCATAAAGGATTTTTTTATGCCAAGCCAGTATCTCTCAATCAACAGACATACGCTGTATTCGGGATTTTTAGTATCCCTCTATCAGTGCAGGTTAGAGAGATTACGTTGGCTGGCTGTGGGAGGGCAATCGGGTAGCTCAGGAAGGAAGATCCTCTCCTTAAGGAGAGCACCCGAACGAACGCCTCCACGTTGTAAGTTTTTGTTTTGCCTTTTCGCCCTCTACTTACGCATTCAGCATATCACAAGCAATATGTGGAGAGGGGCTGATAAGCCCACACACCCTCTTTTGGTTGTAAGAAATCCTCAATTTGCTTTTGAACCCACCGAGTCTTGAGAAACGCAAAAAAGGATTTTTACCAATCCATTACTCTCTCATCACAACAATGCTGTTTTCGGGATTATTTGAGTACCTCTTCAGTGCAGCAGTAAGAAGATACTGGCTGGCTGTAGCGGTAGGCAATCGGGTAGCTTCAGGAAGGAAATCTCTCCTTAAGGAAGAGCAATACCGAAGCGAAACATACTGTGTAGAGGAGGGTTTTTGTTTTGCCTTTTCGCCCTCTACTTCCGCATCTCATATCACAAAGGCATTATGGACGAAGGCTGAGAAGGCTCCACAGCGGGCCCTCAGTCTTGGTTGATCACAAATCCGTCAATTTGCTTTTGACCACCGAGTCTTGAGAAACGCAAAAAGGATTTTTTATAAGCCAAGCCAGTCATCCCCCCCCCCCCCCCCCCTCTCATCTACAGACAACGCTGTTTCGGGATTTTTGTCCCTTCTCTTCCAGTGCAGATGTAGAGAAGATACTGGGCTGGCTTTGATGGAGGCATCGGGTAGCTCAGGAAGGGAAAGATCTCTCCTTCAAGGAGAGCACCGCAACCGAACGCTTGCTAGAGTTTTGTTTTGCCTTTTTGCGCCCTCTACTATTAGCATCTTCATAACACAAGTGCGGATTATGGTGGGAGGGGCTGAGAAGCCCACAGCGCCCATCTGTAGGTTGTAACAAATCCTCAATTTGCTTTTGACCCAACCGAGTCTTGAGAAACCAAAAAGGAATTTTTAGCCAAGCGCGCCAGTAACACTCATCTACGAGACGAATTCAGACGCTGTTCGGGATTCTTTTTGTCCCTCTTCGAGTGCAGTGTAGAGACAGATAACTGGCTGCTGTGTGGGAGGCATCGGGATCTAGCTCAGGAAGTGGAAAGATCTCTCCCTTTAAGGAGAGCACCGAACGAACGGCTTGTCTATAAGGTTTTTCTGTTTTGCCTCTTCGCCCTCTACTTAGCAGTCTCTGCATATCACAAACGCATTATGGGAGAAGGGGCTGAGAAGCCCACAGGCGCCCCCCCCCCCCTCCCACCCTGTTTGGTTGTAACAAATCCTCAATTTGGCTGTATTGACCCACCGAGTCTTTGAGAATAGCAAAAATGATTTTTTTTTAGACCACAGACCAGTACATCTCTCAATTCTCTACAGACAACGCTGTTCGGATTTATTTGTTCCTCTATCAAGTGCCAGAGTAGAGAAAGACTACTGCTGGAGCTGTGTGGGAGGGCATATCGGGTAAGCTCAGGAACGGTGAAGATGCTCTCCTTAAGGAGAGCCACCGAAACGAACGGCTTGTAGAGTTTTGTTTTGCCTTCTTTGGCCCCTCTACTTAGCTCAGCATATCACACAGGCATTATGGGAGAAGGGGCCTAAGAAGCCCAAGCGCCCCGCGTGTTGTTGTAACAAATCCCAAAAAGGATTTTTAGCCAAGCCAGTATCTCTCAACTTCAGACAATCCCCATTTTGCTTTCTCAAGACACAGGTGAGGACAGTAAAGCAAATTGATGATATTGTCCAGACATACCAACAGAGGACCTGTGGCTTCTATGACCCCTCTCCCATAATGCCTTAGTGATATCGCAGAAGCTAAATCGAGGGCGAAAAGGCCAAACAAAAAACTCTCAAGCCGTTCGTTTCGGGTGCTCTATCCTAAGGAGAGAATCTCCCTTCCTGGCTACCCTGATGCCCTCCCACACAGCCAGCCAGTAATCATTACTCCTGCACTGAAGAGGGACAAAAAATCCCGAAACAGCGCTGTTCGTAGATTATCCCTCCTATGAATTGTTTCGCTACTAACCTTTATTCTATTGATTCCCACGCTGTTTTTTAATTAAATGGATTGGACTTGATTAGGAAATGCACACAACTGTCTATATAAGACCTCACAGTTCACACTGAGCAATGTAAACCACGCGCAGTCGAAGAATATCATGAGGTCTAAGGAACTGCCCAACGAGGCTTCAGAGACAGAATGGTGCATGGCACAGATCTGTCCATGGTTTACAAAAGAATTTCTGCAGCACCAACATTCCTTAGTCACAGTGGAACCATAATCCTTAAATGGACGAATTTATGGGACGACCACAACTCTTCCACTACCCGGCATTCCAGCCAAACTAAGCAATCGTGGAGAAGAGCCTTGGTGAGAGAGGTAAACCAAAAACCCCAAGATCACTTGTGCTGAGCTCCAGAAATGCAGTAGGAGATGGGAGAAAGTTCCACAAAGTCAACTATTACTGCAACAGCCCTCCTCCAGTCAGAGCTTTAAGGCATGGTGTGCGACCGAAAGCCCTCTCCTCAGTGGAAGAAATATAAAGCCCGCATACAGTATTGCAAAAGCAGCAAATGAACAAACCCCCACAGAACTATGAGACAATAATATTCCTCTGGTCTGATGTGACAAACATTGCGTAACTTCTTTTGCGTGTTAAATCGACCGTATGTTGTTGAGAAAAACAGGCACTGCTCATCACCTGCCCAATACAATCCCAACAGTGAAACATAGTGCTGGCAGCATCATGCTATGGGGGAAAGATGAATGCGGCCAAGTACAGAGATCTCCTGGATCAAAAAACTCTTCCAGACGCTCTGGACCTCAGACTGGGCTGCAAGAGTTCTTCTTCTCCAACAAGACAATTACGCCTAAAGCAAACAGCTAAAATAACAAAGCAGTGGCTCAGAACAACTCTTGCTCTGCCCCATTTTTGACTGGCCCACTGGCCAGCTCCCTGACCTAAACCCAATTGAGCAACTCTGGAGAGATTTGAAAATGCAAGCCACCAATCGTTCACCATCCAACCTGAGGGAAACTGGGCGAAGAGAGATCTGCAAGAAGAATGGCAGAAGGAAACCTCAAATCCCATGTGTGAAATGATTCTCATTCCCAAGAACGACAATGCTGTAGTAGCTCAAAAGGGGGCTCTACTCAATACTGGACAAAGGGTCTGATACTTAAGACCCAATGTATATTGTCAGACTCTCTTTTGTTTTAATAAACAAGCAAAAATTATGCTACATTTCTTGGTTTTTTTCTTTCCACGATGGGGTGCAGAGTGTAAATTAATCAGCCAAAAAAAAAGTAAACCTTTTTGGATCCTTAACCAAATGACAGCAATGAAAACAACAAAGAATTGAAAAATTGTTAAAGGGATCTGTATACTTTCCGTACCCACTGTATGTCTCTCTTTAGTTTTGATATAGCCTCATATTTTTTATTCCCTGCAATTGCTTGGTTGGCCACTGTTTCTACTGAAAGGGGCGTTCCATGGCTAAAAGCTACTTACCTCTCCATAGATTCCTATGGACAGCTTAACGTAGCTCGCCAGTGAGTAGGGAACCTTGCGTATTTCTCCTGCAATGATTTGGTTTCCCTTATGATTTGAGTGACTTACTGATTTATGAGTGCACAGATAAGAAATCAGAAGGGGGAGGAGACTGATTCACAACATTCAACAACAGATAACTCTTCACATGACCCTGGAGTCATTCACAGCCATAAGCAGTCACGTGCTGGATATAACCCTCATAACCCTCCTGTGATTGGCCCCAGGGTCACGTGAAGACTTAACCGGGATGTCATCTTCCTGGATCATCAGATTGGCCGCAGCGCTGGAACAAGAGCGTTTGGAAGGTAAGTTTTTTTTTCTGTCTATTTTTTTATTCTGCCCAGACGAAATAATAAGTTTTTTGTAGTCACAAAAACACCCTAGAGACCTGGAGGTTTCTGACAACTGGGACCAACTGTTAAGACACAGGAAAGGCAATTTCTAAAGGTTAAGTTCAGCTCTGTCGTCTGGTGCCAACCAGTGTCATTCTACTTTCCACTCTTACAAACACACTTTTCTTTAATGTGAGGGTTTACAGGCAAAATACCATATGCAGATTGTGTGAGAAGATAGAAAGCATCAAACTTGTATTATATATACACTTACCTTAGCTTAACATATATCAGGAAGTACAAAGCCATTCATTTAATATAGCATTTTCTAAAATATAATGGTTAAGATAAAATGTCCGTATGAAGCCCAGCTCTAAGACTGGTGACGAGAAACGTGCACACTACTATGTATAATGTGTGCACCACCGCACACTGCAACTCATTGCTGTGAAAAGATTGCAGCTTGGGATGTCGACTCTTTGTTCAGTGCATCTGACTTTTCTGCAGTCCATAGAGTGAATTAGTATTAGTATACAGTTGTCATGTCGATTTATACATGACATTATCATTCATAGTCCTAGCACAATCTCATTATGATATTCTACTCCACTGCTGAGAACATTGGCACCATAATGACAGGATGGAAAACAAGTGCGGCATTTACATTCTGTAGTCATTTTATTTGTTCTCTTATTTAATTATTGGATGTGAGATCTCACTCTGTAATTAACTATAATGATATTATATAAGTATATATATATATATATATATATATATATATACAGGTTGATAATATATTTTATTTAAAAAATAAATTATGTATCCTAAGGAAAAGCCAATATGAGTGCAGCAATCATGTTACTTAAAGGGGTTGCTCGGCCAGCACTTTGAGTGCCAACCTCTTATGCTGGTTGCCAAGCAGAGCTTGTGAAATGAGGGGCGTGTTCACGCCTCCCAGCATGGAGTATCTTCCACAAGCAAAAGTGTATGCAGTGTGATTGAATCATTCTGTGGTGAGCTGACGGAAGGGAAAGGTTCTCTGCTGTCAACTGGAATCATTAGGTGAAGTGGAAAGCTAAGTTAAACTTGATGATTTATATCTAAATTTCTTTCTTGCGTTTCCTCAACTTACCTTGTGACTAATGGGCAAAGACTCTGGGAAAGTATGGGTGATTTTTAGTTTTCTCTGTCTCTCCTCTCACACAACGATAACAAGTGATATATTCCTGCAGATTAATACACCCTCTGACCTCTACAGCATCTGCAGAACAAAACTATATGCTTTATCTGTATTGTGTTTACGTGGGTATTTCACAGTACAGTTGTGGGACTGAGCACAGTACAGCTGTCGTGTTTTAAGTGTACTCATATCCACAGTTACAGCTATGTTCTTCTCTCTCTGATGGTTCTACGTGAACGTGCATGCTGAGTCAAAATATATCAACATACATAGGTATATACTAAAAAGGTTCGGCCGGGGGGATGACAAAAGGTGATTTATTGTGGGACAGAACATTTCTGTCTATCACAAAAAGTGTTTTTATGTGGGTACTGAACGTAAACCTGTTTTCTTCTATTTCGTACTGTAACTTTGCATGGGACATTTATACTCTTACATGGCCTGCCTCTTACCGCTGTGTTCTGTTTTCGACTTTACATTGGCACTGCACCCAGTCATAAAAGTGATTTTACGTGGGAACTGCATATTCTGTTCGTCCCCGCAAAAGTTTTTTTACATAGGCACTACACAGTACAGCCCATGTTGTTTCTCATTCTGTATGTAATTTTTGCGTGGAACTGTCACATCTTATAATGGGACGCTATTTTCTCCTCTTACTGTTCGTCCGTGCATCTACTGCTGATACCGTAGCTTCTAATAGTCTATGTCCGCAACTCCCCGTCAGCGACTCTCTTCACTGCATCAACATACTCTGCGCTTTCCCATCTCGGGCGACCTTGCCGGGACATGCCAGCTCAGGCCCAACACCATAATGAGCAATTAGCTGGGTGTAACCCCTACTGGGCTCAAACACTCATGTGGTCTACTAGAGCACCACACATAAGCACTCGTTCTCATAAACCCAGTAGCAACTTTTGCTAATGTAGCCAAGGACATACGTTTTAAACTATGATCTTTGTAGTGAGATCAACCCCTTTAAGTAAGTTAAAGGGAATGTGTCATCAAAAATTAATTATTGTTTAACTCACGTTTTTATGTCAAACACATTTTTTAAGAATTTTTGGATATATTTCTTTTTAATTTTTCATATCACTTTCAATATTTTTTAATAATTCTTAAGTCCTGCAGTTTTCACAAAGTGAGAAATAATTCATGTATTCATCTTCTTTTCATCAGGACAATTTGTTTTTCTTAGTACCAGGCAGTCCCCGGGTTACATACGAGTTAGGGACTGTATGTTCGTTCTTAAGTAGAATTTGTATGTAAGTCGGAACCAATATATTTGACATTCATTACTCACGGTATTCACCGCGAATAGTTGACATGTCACTTATCTCCACGCGCATACAATACGATCATATTGTATGAGCGGGGAGAGGAGGCATAATCCATAGTTCTCTATGAGAACTATGGATTACCTTAGTTTCAGCGCTCATCTCGCCCATATTAGTGCACAAATATGTGGCGAAAGACACTCCACAATTACGCTGTGTGAACATACCCGAACAACAGGGATAGAAGCCAGCCGCACAACGCTTCCTTCCCTCGATGGCCCCCCCCATCGCAATGAGATTCCAGGAGGGTACCGAGCAGTTGCCGTGGCATACAGAAGCCTAATACCTGCTTATATGGCAGAAATGAATAAGAGTGTCATTTTGGTAGACGATTCTACATTATCTATGCAATGCATAACAGTGTACAAGCGATCGAGCTCCCTAGTGGCCGGGTACCCTAGGGGGCTCCAAGTATAAGTATAAAAATAAAAAATAAAATTTTTACGAATAAAAAAATATTAAAAGATTCGAAACACCCCCTTTTGCCATTTTGCAAATTAAAAGAAAAAGTTACACATAATTGGTATCAACATGTCTGGAAAAGTCCTATCTATTAAAATTTAACATCATTTATCCTGTACAATTAACACTTTAGAAGAAACTCCAATGAAACAAATTGCATAGTTTGATCTTCTCGTGTCCCCAGAAAATTGGAATGAAAAGTGAACAATAGTCGCATGTGTCCCAAAATGGTGTCAATAAAAACTATACCTAAACCTGCACAAAAACAAGCCTTAACTCAGGTCCATAGATGGAGAAACGAAAAAGATATTTTTTGCAGAAACCACAAAGTTAAAAAATAGACAATGTTTTTATTTTTTTAAAAGTACTAAAACATAATGAAAACCTTACATATTTGGTATCATCAAAATTGCATTGACCTTCGGGATACAGATAACACATCTTTTATACTGATGATTGACCTCCATAAAAATAAAACCCCTGTAAAAATGGCACAATTATATTTTTTTTTTCTCACATTCCACCCCACTTGGAATTTTTGAGTGGTTTCCCAGTGGTACGGTCAATGGCATCTTGTCCCGCAAAAAACAAGCTTTCATATGACCATGTAGGTGAAAAAATAAAAATGTTATGGCATATAAGAGAAAACAGGCCAAAAAAAAGGCTTGCTCGTTAATGGATTAATGGATCTTTTTACAGAGGAGTTAGTAACTATTTTGTCATGTAGTATCTGCTATTGTTGTTGTAACATGATGCCAATGTGTACAGAACCTACCTCTATCTAGTTAGGCATCTGTGCATAAAACAGGCAGATTTGCCTTTCAGAAAACTATACAATACTGATACATTTAAGTCGATAGTAACAAAAAAAACAATGTATATTTCTGAAATCGCAAGACTATTAAAACATGTAAATAAATACGTATAGGACAGTGCTGTATTGCCAAATACCTACAGAAAGTATCCCAACTAATATAGTCAAATATAAATACCAAGCTGGCATGATCAAAGGAGATTCCCCTATGCAATTGTGACAGCGGGATTCCCGGTGTCCCGATGGAGCCTGGGGAATGTCTATACAGTCAGCCCTAGGGATGTAGAGTAGCCCGAGGTCTGTCTGTATGGTAAGTCTGCTGTCAGGACACACTGTGTATTTGCCCTGACTGCAGCCTGTGTCATACTCAAACAGAACGTAATGTAGTATGCTAATACATTATTAAGTGTAAAAAAGTGTAAAAAAAAAGTTATTCCTTAATGAGATTTAAAAAGTTAAAAAAATAAAGAAGTGGGAAAAAAAATAATACAATTTAAAAAAAAATTAAAAATTATGCATCCATTACACATACAAATTTTTCTTTAAAAAATTACACATATTAGGCATCTACACAACCTTTCAAAGCACAATACACCTCTTAATCTAATAAGAAACCGAAAGATAGTGACCAACCTAGAGGTCCCAACCCCCAACCTTGTGCACCTTCAAAAAATAGTCACAATACAAAAAATGTGCAAAAGCTCATCTTTATCACTATAAAAACTCATGTATTACTCCCAGAACTTATAATAAAAGTCCCAAAAAATGGCAGTATCAAACAATAAATAGTAATTTCCATATATTATAGAAACTTGCGGTTTTTGGAAAGTCCTCATTAGAACATAGTATCTATTAGCCAGTCGCAGCTCACTTTTCGGCACCCTAAACCATCTTATCCATGGTCGTTCGAGCGGCACTCAAAGACACGTCCTCACAGTAACCTGTGTAGAAAACCTGCATGACGTTTCGGGGGACCCCCTTCTTTGTCAAGCACCTACAAGAATCTGCACAACCCTAACAACCTGTAGATTTAATCTAACAGGTTATTTAGTGTGAAATGTCAATGGTAAAAGAAATTAAAAAACAAAAGCAGAAAAACAATTTTTTTATGTATATGCTGTAAAAAAAAATTACAAAAAATATGCAAGAATTTATATATCAACTCTAACTATGCCCCAACAAAATACAACTTCTCTTGCATAAAACAAGTATTCAGTGAAAAAATCCAAAAGATATGATTGTTGAAATACAGGGAGACAAAAAATTAAAAATTTAGTTGGTCTCGGGCTTAAAGGGATTTTTTCACTACAATGATTAGCTTTCAACATGTAGGGAAAAGTAAATCAAGACCTTTACTAAATACATTGCTCTTTTGATGTTGTCCTGGTCAGGAGATAAGATAAATTGTATCTGCTCTGACTGCACACAAGTGTCTCTAGGTTACCATCCATATCTCCCTTCCTGATTAGAGAGTAAGGAGTGATATCACAATGGTCGGAAGGAGCAGATTCTTTATCAAGATTAGATTGCTTACCTTTGAAAATCACTTGCATTCACTCCCTGTAGGTTAGTAGCATTGTTTACCTACAGATTAAATCCCCTGTTCTTAGGTCTCTGTAATGCTGAGCTAGGAATAGCAAAGCTGATATAGAACCACTCACAACTTTTCTAACCAGTGCGAGTCCGAAGCTGCCTGTAACTCTTTAAGGGGTAATAGCAACCACATTGGTGGTACTAAGTATTACCGGAAGCAAATATAACTAAAAAATGGCTTAGTGTATTATGTAAGTAACAGAAAAGAACTCCACAGATCTTTTTTTAAATTTTTTTGTGGAAATGATCTTTACATTGGTATTTTCATTTCACTTGTTCGGCATAAATGTGCTCCTAAGGCTATGTTCACACGGCTTAACTGCGGGATGTAATTATGCCCCGCAATTACGCCGTGTGGACGGGGGCGGGGCGGGAGCGGGGGAGTGAGCGGGCCGCCGGCCCATTGACTTGCATTACCAGCGGCGTATACGCTGGTAATTCACATGTCAATTATCTCCCTGCCCGGCAGATTCTCCGAGCAGGGAGAGGAGACGTAATCCATAGTTCTCTATGAGAACTGTGGATTACTGTAATGACTGGGCCGTCTTCAGCCCGTGATTTGCGCACTTCAGCGCATAATTACGGACCGAAATACGGCCCATTTTAAGCCGTGTGAACATGGCCTAAGGGTCAACAACCTAAGGAAGCCTTTAAACAGCGAAGCATGTTTTCTGTTAATAAAGATGTTAAGTATATTAACTATACCACATCGTGTGGCCCCTTATACCTGGTGATTTTTTTTGTACCAAGCACCCAGCCTTTCTGTGACCTTGATGAGACACTAAGGATAGTGAGTTTTTAGGAAGAGAGAGCTATATGCCTGACTAAGTTCTGTATCTTTCTGTACAGCTTTGAAGGTGAACTTTCTGGCATGTTCTGTATTCGTAGATGTACAAAACAAAGTCCACCATCTAAATTATCTCCACTATGAGCTTCAGGGTCCATACAGTCCAGCACTTGAGTCCCGTGCTTCACTCTGTACGACTTTCTGACGGAATCAAAGAGAATTTTACAGTATCTAAACATACACATCAGGCTAAAAGTTGTATGAACACAGCCGCACAGAGAGTAAACAGTTGTAACTAAGAAATGGCTGAGCAAGATTAGACAGTTCAAGTAAGGACACAATGCAAGGGTTTCTACAGTATAAATTTCTTTAAGATGAGTTTTAAATCCAAGTGCAAATGCTCTAAGCAAGAGTGCACCAAATTGCCTGGGGAAGGTGCATACTGACTGTAGGGAGAAGTTGGTTCTTTTCGATGTAATTTTATGGCAGATGTATGTCTCTATACTACTAGGTTGGTATGCTTCCACACACTCTTATTTTGAAGTCCCTTTGCCGTGGCCCAAATAGCAGCTGCCAGTGCACTTATACTCTCCATTTTCCTATTGGGGGAGTCAATTATATCTCTTATATTTTCTGGAGCATCTTCCCTCCAGATCCTGGAAGCATGTTCTAGCTCACCTGCATTGGTGTACACCCACATGTTCAGTTAGGTTTTCCGCATGGCTGTGGTCATTGAGCCACTTCTGTCTGTCTTTGTGGTTTTTCTGCAGACAGACGTAAATTGGCTGAATTGCTTCATCACCCTCAGCTCAGTCCCCTCTACAGTTCTGTCTTTCTCTACTGCTGCAGCTGTGTCTGTTGCTGGAGACTGGTGGACACATCAACCACCCTTTCTTCTGGTACTGAAATACAAGCAGCAGAGGTTACCAAGCTATAATGGGTATTCAGCCCAACACACCTTCTACCTTTGTGTGGTCTTTCATCCCACCTAGCTCACAGCTGTCTATTGAGACCTCTAACCCTGCTGCTTACAAAATAATTTACCCTCTGTCACAGTCTGCTCTGAAAACTGAAACTGTTAGAGAGGTTGAGCCCCCTTCCCTTCAGTTAGTGTTCCAGCCCCTCTTTGAGGTATAACTTCTTCATTGCCCTCTGCAACACTTTGTAGGTCACTTTCATTTGTATCCTCCCCCGGGTACCAGTTGGTGCTGCTATTATGGACACCATGGACACCTTTCCGAAATCTGTTCCAGGGCTTCCAGATCCTCCAGGTTGTTTTTTCAATTATCCTTTGATGTGTCTTCTAGTGTATCAGAGGTGTCTAGTCAAACATCACATTCGTCCAGGGTTCAAGCCCAGTTGTCTCAAGTTCTCACGGGTTGGATCCAATGTCACCTACTATGTTTTCTGAAGCTTTTGTTATTTCTGGCTATGGTGAGTGAGTTCATATGCTGAGGCCTGAGGGGCAGGGAGTAGTGAATCAAATGTAATATTGGTTGTAACATTTTGTAGGCTGCATTCCAGGAGGCGTAGGTCACATTCATTTGTATCCTCTCCCGGGTACCAGTTGGTGCAGCTATTATGGACACCTTTCCGAAATCTGTTCCACGGCTTCCAGATCCTCCAGGTTGTTTTTTCAATTATCCTTTGATGTGTCTTCTAGTGTATCAGAGGTGTCTAGTCAAACATCACATTCGTCCACGGTTCAAGCTCAGTTGTCTAAAGTTCTCACAGGTTGCATCCAGTGTCACCTACTATGTTTTCTGAAGCTTTTGTTATTTATGGCTATGGTGAGTGAGTTCATATGCTGAGGCCTGAGGGGCAGGGAGTAGTGAATCAAATGTAATATTGGTTGTAACATTGGTTTGTTGGTTGAAATTCCCCCCTTCCTCAAACTTCTACTACTCTGTTATGCCTTCAGCATCTTTGGTCTCTAAGCCTTCTCTAATGGCTACTGCCATGGGTCCATAAGGTCTTTTTTTTACTTGTGGTATCAGCCTGCTTGGGGCTCCCAATGCCAACCCTTAAATCCAAGATCTGCACTAACCAGTATATTGATATTTTGTGATCTGGTAAATTAACACACTTTAGGCAAAGGAGAGGAAGAATTCCACTTAGAAAAGAATAGGCATCAAAAATTCTCAAAACATTTGTTTTTTATTCATTCATGTCTGTACATGCTTGTAAAGACATGGCTAAATTAATCACAAGTATTTTGAGAGGATGTGGTGCTGCTACATTTTTACTAGTTGGACATGGTGACAGGTGTCATTGAGTCTGACCCTGGTTTATCTTTTTGACTATATATTGCAGTTCCTGAGCTATACCACTCACAAGATATACTACCAAAGGTGGTGAAAACAATGAACAAATGGTTGCAGGTTTTGCAGTTTTAGGTTGTGTGATAGGTCTGCAGCATCCCAAACACTGTTCAAAACTCTGTGCATATATGGATACAATTTAAAGTGCATAAAAGTGACACAGCGGTTCCAACTCAATTTTCCAACATGTTTATCACTCGAGTTTGGATCACAATGTATCTGCTTCTTTTCACACTTGTCTGGTGCACATGCTTATGGAGGACACAGCTAGGAGAATGGGAGGTAAGCAGTTCCTGGAACCTGAGAAAGGCACTCCCATGCTAGTTAAAAATTTTATACAATGTTTGACCATTGCTTAGAATCAGACTGTTCTCATCTGTGAGAATATTAAATTAATTTCTAAATGCAGGCCAGGAGGTCAGAGTTTGAGTTTCAGAGAAGTGGTTGTCTTCTGGATGAGTGGATGTGCCTTGCTTTGGTAACAATGAGAGTCCAACAGTTGGCATTTCACCTCCTAGCCTTTGCTGTTCTTATACCTATTGTACCTTGAAATTGGTTTCCTTCAAGAAATTAAATAATACCTATGACTGGTTACTATCCACCAAAAAAATATGTTTACATTGTGTATTTCATTCTGAGTTCTTTTCAGGTTGGATTGTAGAGTTTTTGGTTTTGTTCTACCTGCGATTATTAGCCAACAACTTCCTCCATATCTCTAGAGGAGAACCATTAGCTGGTTGTAAAAAAAAAAATGTAAGAGGCAACATAAACTACTGTCTGCCAGGAGAGCAAGAATAGGATCCCTCATTGCTATTTATACAGATCATAATGCCCTGCATACACAGAAAATACAGTGCATAAAAAACAGCCTCTAAAATATTTAAAAAAACTTGTCTCCAAAGGAAAAAGTACATTTTAATACTACAAAATTGCCTGCATCATATGTGCTCAAGATAATATAAGGTTTGATAAGAAAACATAGCTATTAAAGAATTACCAATTACATGAAAATAAAGTGCTGTCAATATTGTGAAGAATATATGGTATTAGTTGTACTACCTGCTGATACAATGTGACTGTAATATGTTCTAAATCCCCTGACTCAAAACATCATTTGATAAATTGTAATTATAAAGATTACATAAAGCACTGTAAGCCTGTAGCTTTGAATAAAATACTTATAAGAAAACAACTAGAGTACTGAAGACATGTATCAGTAATAGCAAGCTGACATTCTAAATACAATTTACAGTAGCTTTATAGAATACAGTTGAATGTTGCATGAAAGACTTAACAGGCTCTGGGAATTGCTAAATGTCTACCCTTAGTTTGTGATCTTCAAAAATAATTGTCCACCATTTTCTATGAGCAGGGACTATTCTCCAATATACTGCTTTTATGTGGCATTTATTTTTAAAATTATTTTGTACTTAGACTCTACCTAGACTCTAAAGATTGGAGCTACAGAGCAGCATTGCTAACACATTAACTAACTCAGTAAATCATGTTAAATATGGTCCAGACCGTTATTATGCTTTCATACAAACCCTTGAGACATCACATTCATACTATCAACCTCTAGGTTGCAGGTCATTCTAGGGAGCTTGAACACATAAGGCCATCATATGACACTGGATTGTTCTTGAGAAAGGGCATCCATTGGGTTTTCAGAATCAATTTTAGATGCAGTTAAGTTCCCACCTTCTAAGGTCTCAGGTTCATCTAGTAAAGAATAAAGTACGCTTGACTGTCCTATGACACCATGTTGTATTGCAAACATACCTGTTTTTAAGAAAGACTCTAGAATGTCAATAGATTCCCATCACCCTCAATGCTATCAGTTTCATATTGTGGATGTTGAAGCACTTCTGGCTCCTCTGCGACACCAGGTCGCATCTGAGGGGGTGTAGCCAAGATTGACCCTGACCTACACTTATCAACTTATCAGAGAACATGCTCTCTTGGGTTACAATGGAGTTATGGCAATAAAGGAGGTCTGATCTTCTTGGGCTTTGTATAACAGTCTTCATATCTTAGCCATATTATAACCAGAAGGAAATTGTATGGTATCAACTGCCAGAAGATCGATTTGTCTGTTAAAGGAACATAAGGTTACCATCTTGGTGTTGTTCCAAGTTGCCCTAAGAACCTTTGTTATTACTTTTATACATTGGCAAGTAAAAGGGAGACAATGTTTTGAACTTTTGACTTTCAGGCTCCATAACTTACCATCCACTACAGCTTTGAACGTGAGAGTACCATCATTTTATAGACAGTCATCTCAGCTATCTCATACATCAATTTCAAATGCACCTATTTAGCATACCCTTAGTTATGCAGATTATTGTCTTGTAACTGCATTGTTACTGTTTTGCTCCTAAAAATCAAAATTTTAGTTTTTATTATTGTGTTAGTATTTTGTAAATCCACCTTTTGCTTTCAACACTGCCTGAATCTCAATCAGATTTAAGCAAGTCTCGACCAAAATCTGATCCCAGGTCTCTTCCACACGTTACCAATGTTGGTGAATGCTGGTTGACTCACTTGGGTACGGATACAGTTTTTTCTCAACTCTACCACACGTGTACATTTGGGTTGAGGTCTGGGGACTGTGGAGGTTAATCAAGCAACTCTACTTCATTTTCATTGAACCATTTGTTCGCCCATCTCGACGTATGCTTCATGTTGATATTCTGCTGGAACACTATGTTGTCCTTTTCATACCCATATTACTCAAGTGTACAAAATAACTCATCTTGCAGAATAATTATATATAGCTCAGCATTGGGACAACTATTGATCCTGGTCAAGTATCCAACGCCTTTGGCTGTGAAGCAACCCCATATCATTTGGCTTTCTCCACTAAACATGACAGTTCCTTCAATATTTGGATCCATTAGCCCCCTTTTGCCTTGTTTTCTTCCAGACCCATTTGTATCGATCAGAGCCCTGTCTATTTACTTTTGTTTCATCGCTCCAAATGACCCATTTCCAATCTTCCACTTTTCGTACTTTTTTGCAAACTCAAGCTGATGCTTTTCATGACTATATTGAAATCTTTGAAAGCTTTTTTACCTTTAACTTGCGTAGTACATGTCGCACAGTACTTTCATGGATGCCTGTGATCTCAATGTATACCAGCAACCTCCACTGCAGTGTTTGTCATGCCAAAACTGATAGTGATGTGGTGAGCCGAGTTGTTGACTTTAATATTTTGCCCGGACATCCACCTCTTGGCTTTGGAATGGATATATGATTTCATTTTGTATTCTTCCATCTGTCATGGCCTCACATGATGCAGTTTGGCAATTTTCTTGGCCGAGAGACCACTGTCAATGAGCTGTATGATGCGGCTGTAGGCTGCTCCTCGATTCGAACCAGTGACATTTTGCTTGGGAATCAACCTAATAACACACTGAGCTATTAAGGAATGTTAGAACAGGTTGTAATTTGTAGTATACATGAAGAAAAAGATTCTTCCACCACCACCAAAACTTTAACAATGCAGTTACAGGACAAGAATCTGCATAACTAAGCATATGTTAATAGTTGGAAGTCAAATTTATGTATGAGATAGCCAAGATGATTGCTCATAAAATGACAACAGTCTCACGTTCAAAGCTGTAGTGGATGGTGAGATATGGAGCCTGAAGTCAAAAGATTGACCCTTACGCTTGTCAGTGTAAGGGAGCGGGGAAGCGGGGCCGGGCACGCCGCGGGACAGAGGCAGACAGAGCAGGAGCGTGGCCGGGTAAGTGAATGCCGGCAGAGACAGGGGGGTGAGCGGACTCCGGACCCAACGTGCGGGTCGGGGCGCCGCTCGTTGTCGGGGCATGGATGCACCTGCGACCCAAGACGAGGGTCGCAGGGGCATCCGTGACAGTACCCCCCCTCCCTTTGGCCCCCCCTCTTCCAGGCGTGGAGGAATTTCTGGATAATGCTGCGGTTCAGGATGTTCTCCTCCGGCTCAGACAACCTCTCCTCTGGCCCGAACCCCTTCCAGTCAACTAGAAAATATTGCTTCCGTCTAGTTCTCCTCATACCCAAGATCTCCTTGACCTCAAAGACAAGACACTGGGGGCATCAGCCACAGACGGAGGAGGGACAGTCTTCTGAGAGAAGCGGTTAAGGACCAGGGGTTTTAGTAATGAGACATGGAATGCGTTGGGAATTCGCATGGTAGGAGGGAGCCGGAGTTTGTAAGAGACCGGGTTAATGCGACTAATAACCTCAAAGGGTCCCAGGAAGCGAGGTCCCAGTTTGTAGGAAGGCATCTTAAGGTGGACATATCTGTCCGACAGCCACTCCTTGTCACCTGGGGAGAAGACAGGCGGAGGACTTCTTCTTTTATCGGCTTGAGTCTTCGTACGCTCGGAAGCACGAAGCAGAGACTGGCGGGTCTGGGAACAGCTGGTTCTCATGTCCTGGACCAGTGCGTCCGCCGCCGGAACCTCGGATGGAGATGCCAGAGGGAGAGGAGGGCGGGGATGCAGACCATATACGATGTAGAAGGGGGAGGCCTCCGCGGACTCTGAATCTAGGGAGTTATAAGAGAATTCCGCCCATGGCAGCAAGTTGGACCAGTCATCTTGGCGTGCAGAGACGAAGTGGCGTAGGTAACATCCCAAGACCTGGTTGACCCTCTCCACCTGGCCATTCGTCTGAGGGTGGTAAGCGGAAGAGAAGTCGAGCTTCACCTGGAGTTGGGCACACAGGGCTCGCCAAAACCTGGAAACAAACTGGACCGATCCGAGACGATTTGCTGAGGGAGACCATGCAGACGGAACACATGATGAAAGAATAGCTCCGCCAGGCAGGGGGCAGACGGCAGGCCTGGCAAAGGGACAAAATGTGGCATCATGGAGAACCGATCTGTGATCACCCAATTAATGGTGTTGCCAGCCGAAGGAGGTAGATCGGTTATAAAGTCCATAGCAATGTTGGTCCATGGTTGAGTTGGGATGGGTAGTGGTTGTAGTAGGCCTGCCGGCTTGTGACGAGGCGTCTTGTTGCGGGCACAGGAGTTACAAGACTGAACGAAATCCTTGACATCCTTAACGAGCTCTGGCCACCAATAGAACCGGGATATCAAGAGGAACGTCTTTCGGGCGCCGGGATAACCGGCCACCAAGTAGCAATGTCCCCATTTCAAGATGCGTCTGCGGAGAGCAGGGCGTACGTAGGTCTTCCCCGGGGGAACCTTCCGGAGGTCGACTGGAGCAGCCGAGATAAGACGTTCTGGGGGAATTATGTGCTCCGGAGTAGTCTCTTCACCCAACACGTCGGAGGCACGGGAGAGAGCGTCGGCCCTCACGTTCTTCTCCGCGGGCCGGAAGTGGATCTGGAAGTTGAATCGGGAGAAAAAGAGCGACCACCTAGCATGGCGTGGGTTGAGTCGCTGAGCCATCTGGAGGTATTGGAGGTTTTTGTGATCAGAATAGATACGGATGGGATGGCGAGCACCTTCCAGTAGATAACGTCACTCCTCCAAAGCCAGCTTGATAGCTTGTAGCTCCCGGTCGCCAATTGTGTAGTTCCTCTCTGCCGGAGAGAAAGTCTTGGAAAAGAAGCCACATGTTACGGTCTTGCCCGTGGGCCCTTTTTGCGTGAGAACTGCTCCGACCCCCACGGATGAGGCATCCACTTCCAACATGAAGGGTTTTGCGGGGTCCGGCCGCGATAGGACAGAAGCAGTGGCAAAGGCAGACTTGAGCTTAGAGAATGCCTCCTCAGCTTCGGAGGTCCAGCTACGCAGGCGCATTACACAGTCCAAAGGGCATCACCAGGTACTCAAAGTGCCCGTCCCTGGTGTTGAAGGCCGTCTTCCATTCATCGCCCTTGCGGATTCGGACCAAATTGTAGGCCCCTCTCAGATCCAGCTTGGAAAAGATCCTTGCGCCCTGCAGACGGTCAAAGAGCTCTGTGATCAACGGCAGAGGGTACCGGTTTTTCACCGTGATCTTGTTTAGACCCCGGTAGTCTATGCAGGGCCGTAAGGAACAGTCCTTCTTTTTTACGAAAAAGAACACCGCACCAGCGGGAGAAGAGGACTTTCGAATGAACCCCTTCTGGAGATTCTCCTTGATGTACTCCGACATGGCTTGTGTCTCTGGAACAGATAAGGGGTAGACTCTGCCCCGAAGAGGACTGGTGCTAGACAGTAAGTCAATCGGGCAGTCGTAAGGACGATGCGGAGGAAGACTCTCGGCTTGTTCCTCAGAGAACACATCAGCGTACTCCAGATACTCAGGCGGCAGTCCGGGCAGCGGCTCACGAAGGGTTGAGCGGGAGCAGGAAAGCACCGAGCGAGGTGCCACCAAACAACGCCCCCGACAGTTGGGACCCCAACGAGTTACCTCTCCCGACGTCCAGTCCAGCGTAGGAGAGTGGAGCCGCAGCCATGGAAGTCCGAAGAGGACCGCCGACGAGGAGCGAGGCAACACGTAGAAGGAGATCTCTTCCTTATGTAGTGCCCCCACGTGGAGGGACAGTGGCTTGGTGGCAAACTGGATGGTGTCGCTAAGCAGCTCCCCGCTGACAGACGAGATAACAAGCTGTTTCTCCAGGCGGACTGCCGAAAGACGATACTTTTTCACCAGAGACTGATGGATAAAGTTCCCGGCTGAGCCCGAATCCAGAAACACCGGGACTTGAAACGAGACTCCAGCTTCGGACACGACCTGTACTGGCATCAGCAGGCGTGGAGAGGAGGAGTTTGCACCTAGGAATGCCTCTCTCACAGAACCCAGGTGCGGGAGTTTCCCACATGCTTGGGACGCTTGGGACAACTCCTCCGGAAATGCTCTGGGCTGCCACAGTAGAGGCACAAGTTCCTTTGTCGACGCTGGGCCAACTCTTGTTCAGTGAGACGAGCCCGATCAATCTGCATGGGCTCCTCGGTGGGCTCGTAGTCGGGGACAGGCAGGAGGTCAGGGCAGGTGGCAAGATTCGTGGTCGAGGACAGGCAGAAGGTACGGTACACAGGAACTCAGGACAAGGCTTACAGGAACGCTTTCTCGTTAGGCTAAGAGCACTAAGGATCCGGCAAGGCTGCCAGGAAGAGGCCGGACTTAAATAGTAACAGTGCCCGGCAATGACCAATTACCGGCGCACTGTCCCTTTTAAATTTCACAGTGCTGGCGCTCGCACCCTAGGGAGCGGGGCCGCGCGTGCCGCGGGACAGAGGCACACAGAGCAGGAGCGTGGCCTGGTAAGTGAACGCCGGCAGAGACAGGGGGGAGAGCGGACCCCGGACCCGACGAGCGGGTCGGGGCGCTGCTCGATGTTGGGGAACGGATGCGCCTGCGACCCGGGACAAGGGTCGCAGGGGCATCCGTGACATATATAGTGTATATATAAATAAATAAATAAATATATATATATATATATATATATATATATATATATATATATATATATATATATGTTGATATATATATACAGTGCCTTGCGAAAGTATTCGGCCCCCTTGAACTTTTTTCAACCCTTTGCCACATTTCAGGCTTCAAACACAAAGATATAAAATTTCAATTTTTTTGTGAAGGTTCAACAACAAGTGGGACACAATTGTGAAGTGGAACAAAATTTATTGGATATTTTAAACTTTTCTAAAAAATAAAAAACCAAAAAGTGGGGCGTGCAAATTTATTCGGCCCCCTTACGTTATACTTTGTAGAGCCACCTTTTGCTGCGATTACAG
The DNA here is from genome assembly GCA_025379985.1 of Phyllomedusa bahiana. Taxonomy (NCBI): domain Eukaryota; kingdom Metazoa; phylum Chordata; class Amphibia; order Anura; family Hylidae; genus Phyllomedusa; species Phyllomedusa bahiana. The sequence goes on along the minus strand of JAODAL010025863.1, from coordinate 26,570 downwards.
CTGCAAGTCACTTGGTGTATGTCTCTATCAGTTTTGCACATTAAGAGACTGAAATTCTTGCCCATTCTTCCTTGGAAAACAGCTCGAGCTCAGTGAGATTGGATTGAGAGTGTTTGTGAACAGCAGTTTTCAGCTCTTACCACAGATTCTCGATTGGATTCAGGTCTGGACTTTGACTTGGTCATTCTAACACCTGGATACGTGTCATGGATGGTCCCACAGCCGTGGGTCGGGCCGCAGGCGCACCCGTGTCTGGCCCGTGCCCCCCTGCTCCGGGGACGAGTGGCCCCGACGTCCGCAGGTCGTACTCGCCCCCCACCGAGCGTTTCAACTTACCCAGCCACGCTCCTGTCTCCGCGCGGCTCTCTGCCGGCTGCAGTGCGCGCTCGTGCTCCCTAGTGGGCGCGCGCGGTACTTCTTTGAAATTTAAAGGGCCAGCGCGCCAGTAATTGGTTATTGCTGGCCGCTAGTCCTATATAAGGTTACCGCCCCGGCACTTCCTTGTCGGATCTATTGTGCCCCTAGCCTTTAGAGAAAGCGTTCCCAAGTGCGTCCTAGTCTTCTTCGGTGTTCTGACCCTCTTGCTACATCTCTTGACCTTGAACCTCTGCCGCCTGCCCTGACCTTACTGCCTGTCCCCGACTACGTCTACATCTCATGATTTGGTACTACGCTCACCCTTGGCTGCCACCGTAAGCAAGTCACGTCAGTGGAAGCGACCTGGTAGTTTCCCGCCGCAGCAAGTCCATCCCGCTTTGCGGTGGTCTCTGGTGAATACCGGGTGCTACTTAGACTCCGCTCCCTGGCGTGGCTTACACCATCACTTGCGGTGGTCCAGCGGATCCACTACCACTGTCCATAACAATATGTTTATTATTGAACCATTCCATTGCAGATTTTGCTTTATGTTTGGGATCATTGTCTTGTTGGAAGATAAATCTCCGTCCCAGTCTCAGGTCTTTTGCAGACTCCAACAGGTTTTCTTCCAGAATGATCCTGTATTTGGCTCTATCCATCTTCTCATCAATTTCAACCATCTTCCCTTTCCCTGCTGAAGAAAAGCAGGCCAAAACCATGATGCTGCCATCACCATGTTTGACAGTGGGGATGGTGTGTTCAGGGGGATGAGCTATGTTGCTTTTACGCCAAATATATCGTTTTGCATTGTGGCTAAAAAGTTCGATTTTGGTTTCATCTGACCAAAGCACCTTCTCCCACATGTTTAGGACCGACCGGCGCCGCCGCCGGGAGCATGGAACAGACAGGAGTCGGGACAGGAAAGTAACGATAAAGAACCACAGCAGAGGCACGGGCACGACCGTGGACAGAGACAGCGTCTGCGGCGTGCAACGTGACAGTACCCCCCCCCCCTTAGGCCCTCCCCTTCGGGCTAACCAGGTACCCACAAAACAACTAGGGGTAACCACCTACTCCTTGATATCCCAGGAAATGTCTTCAGAGGAGGTGTCCAGAGAGTGCTGGATAACTTCTTGGACCTGGGGATCAGTAACAGAAACAGTAGGCGGGTTTCAGAGAAGTCTAGATAGACCAAAGGCTCTTTTTGCGCTTGAGGTTCTTCAACAGGCAAAACCGAACAAACAGGCAGAGAAACGGGTGGACAGGACTGCTCTAGATGGGCGGACTTGAGACAGCATGAGTGGCACTGCTCACCCCATTGGACAACTTCATCCATTTTCCTATCCATGGACTGGCCGTGAAGCTGGAGCCAGGGAAGACCAAGCAGGACTGGAACAGATGAACTGGGCAGGACGTAGAAGGATATCTTCTCCTGGTGGGAACTTTCAACCTTCAGAGACACAGGCAGGGTACAGAACTGGACTGGTTTGTTAAGAATCTCTCTGTTGATAGATGAGAAACGCAGCGGTTTTTCCAAACGGGAGACAGGGAGGCCGAACTTCTCCATTAAAGACAGGTAGATGAAGTTCTCAGAAGAACCGGAGTCCAACAGAGAGAAACTTAAAAGGCAGCACCAGAAGCGTAGCAGAGGGAGACTGGAGTAGTCAAACGAGGAGCAGAAGCTCCATCATTCAGTTTCACCTCACCAACGAAGCCTTGGCACTTAGGTTTTCGGGGCGGAGTGGGCAGTTCTTCAAGTAGTATTGGGCACCACCAGAGTACAGGCACAGGTTGAAGCTGTGACAACGGGTGTGTTCCTACGAGGAGAGATAAGTGCGGTTGACTTCCATGAGCTACTCTTGTGGGAACGCAGGTGCCTGGCGAGGTAGACTAGGAAAGTTGGGTACTGGTACTAGGCACGGAGGCTTGTGATGCCGGGAGGACACTGGCTGTTGGCAAAGCTCTAGCTCATGTTTCAAAATCATTGCCAGTGGTATGTCAATATTCAATAAATCTTCTTAAAAGCATTTTATTATGTTTCTTCTTTAAAAGAAATGTGGTAATGCATGTATTCAAGCATTAGCATATATACATTATTTTACAGAACCTGAGAGTCAGCATTCAGTCTTTAAGTTTCACCACTTTCAATCAAGACTTAAAGTCCTCCTGTGTACGTTGGGCTATCTCAGACTTCACATCTCTCAGTGAACTCCACTGTGTCCACTTGCGATGTTTCGGGGGATGGACACGCCCCCTTTTGTCAAGCTTAGCAGTCCACATTGTGCCGCTCCGACTACAAATTTAGGACAACAGGGTGTGTTACCAGTTACCTACATAATCTTCAACCAAGGATGACAGAGGAAGACTGTTTAGGGGCATGATCCATGACAAAGGAGCTTGACAAAGGGGGCAGATTCGAGTGTGGACTCGAATCTGCCGGTGGGCTGTGCCACCGGGAGCGTGGAACAGACGGAAGCTGGGACAGGCAAGTAATGAAGGGCTGCAGCAGAGGCACGGGCGTGACTGTGGACCGAAAGATTAGTTTGCCGCGAGTAGACAGGTGCACCGTGACACACACTCACACACTCAACAGTCATACAACACATGTAATACACACGACACACATACTGCATACATACCACTTAAATTGTGGACATGAACCCTAAATAGCTCTTGGCTTTCCCCTGTGCAGGAGTGATGCTGTGAGTCCTCAGGGATACTAGCCTCTACCATAAGCTTGCGACAACCACTCCATACTGGTCCTGCACCTCCACATGTCAATAGGACAGATGTGCGCTATACTACTATAAAAATTAACTCCACAAATTCCAATCAGTCCAATAATTTATACTGGTAAACTATACCACATACGAGTCGGTTTCAACATTCACATCACATGAGGAGATCTGCGCTCCTTACATAATAGCCGAGAAAGAGAGGAGGTGCCTCTCGAAACGTCGCGCGCCTGCGCATACTACCCACCTGTCCAACTGGAAGCTCCATTGCGTCCTCCAGGAAACGAGAGGAAATGCCACGCTATGCGGTTGCGAACGGACTGTCGGATCACTGTGTGTACTATTGCTAAGCGCAAGTAACCTTTTTTTAGTCGTTTGTTATAGCCGGTGTGCTATTATACTGTTACAATAAATTGCATATATTTATCAAAAAAATATCCACTCAGTATTCTCACATCCCAACTACCAACAGACATTCACACCAACCTATAGCAACAGCAAAAAAGAACAAAGTTAATTTATTTCAGGTCAACATCGAGTGTACCATTAGTACCTTCACTGTATGGGCCCATTTACACGGCACAGGACAAATACAGCGTTTTATCAAACCGATATTTGTACGGGTTTTTGCTGCACAAACCAGGCTGCGGGATAGAGGACGGCTTTTCTCCGCGATTAGCCCTCCCCCTTCACATTCACTTGTTAATTTTATGTCACAAAATAACCGATGGAAGAATGAATGAACTTGTAGAATGATTTCGGGCGGGGGACCCGCAGTGGGCGGAAAACCCGTGCTGTGGGGACTGCTGCGCGGGTTTTCCAAAGCACCCCATGCAAAAGTTTGTGGCCGGTATTTCAGACGGTTTGCAAAACTGCAAACCGTCTGAAATACCGGCAACATATAACCCAGTGCCGTCGGGGACCATGCACCTTCTGTGGAGGAGGATTTCCTTCATAGCACTTGCCTTCATTGTACTGTCCTTTGGTTACGCCCTATATCTATTTTTCAAAATGTTGTTGATACTTATAAGATCATTTAGTAAATATCACAGCTCAGATATATATATGTAGCCTTTTACTTCAAAGTACGGCTATTTATGCAGCACAATTGCCAATCTTTCTGATGAATTTGTTTTGTATTTGTCTATTATGTCACAGATACAGTGGAGCTGCAGTCTGGCCACTGGTCACTGACTCTACAAGTCTGTTGGCTCACATTAGACTTGCTACGCTTTCCCAATCTTATTAGTACACTCCTATACACTATTTGAATTAGTCCTGTTATAGAAATTATTAAAGCATGTCAGACTTTGTTGCCCTTACATAGGGTAGTATGGACCAGATCTTCTCTCCTATTAGCCAAAACTGCAATCACCTCATGAGTAATACGGACTGATAAACTATTTGACAAGTATATTTTATGATTAGAGATGGGCGAATTGATTCTAACAAAGTGGAATTCGTTTAGAATTTCAGGAAAACTTCGGTTCTGAATAGAAGTCGATGTTTTGGGTTACTTAGGTGTGAATGAAAGATCGTGCTTTTGATTGATAAAAAATGGCTCTCGCGAGCACATGGGTTTCTTGGGGCAATGCACTCTGGGGGAAGAGGGCATTGCCTGCTATGAACTTGTGCATAGATGAAAGCCATTCAGAGCCGGCGGGATTCTGTGACGTCAATGCACTATATAAGTTGCGGGCGCTACGCTGGGAGAACACAATCCTCTCACTGTACTGATCAGGGAAAGGTGCTGCCGCCAGCTGATTAGCTCTTACTGAAGAAAACTGACTTTTTATACAGCGATTTTTGAGGGGTGTGTCTCAGCTTGTCTCAGAGACTGCTTCTCTTAATGTTCTATTTTCTGATTTTTTGGCGGTTATTGGATCTGAAGTCCAGTGTGCGGTTCCACTGCTGCTGCATATACATTTTAATGCTATCTGCTCAAGCACATTTGAATGTTACCAAGGGGGATCTAAGCTGTTCCTGTTGTATTCATTCTAAAGAAACTGCATTATTTTACTACACAAATTACCATATCATTTTTGGCTGCTCAATTCTTTTGCGCAATTTTACATCCAGGGGTTAATTAAAGCATTGTCTTTTCTGCTCGTGGTGTGACTCCAAGAAAACCGTCTTTTTCAACCGCCAAAAATAAAAATTTCCTAGTAGCTTAATCACAGCGAAGGTTAGATTACAATTTTTTCTCTTGTTGTTGTCTGCGTAGAAAACACACAATTGGTAACACTCTACAATAGCTCTGTTGTTTGTGGGGGTTGCTACAAGTTCTTTTGCGCAATTTACATCCAAGGCGTTAATTAAGCGTGTTTTTTGATGTAGTGACTAAAATAAAACCGTCTTTGTCACCGCCAAAAATTACAATTGTCATGTACCATAAATTCACAGAAGCGAAGGTTAATTACAATTTTTTCTCTTGTTTTTTGTGTAGCGTTGAACATACGCAATTGTAAACATCGCTACAAAGCTAGTAGTTTGTGGCTGCTCAATTCTTTTGCACAATGTACATCCATGGGTTATTAAGAGTTCTGTTTTTCTGCTTGTGGTGGGACCACAAAAAATAAAACAGTCTTTTTCACCGCCAAATTTAAAATTTTTCCTGTAGCATAATGCCAAGCAAAGGTAATTACATTTTTTCTCTTGTGTGTTAGGACGTAGCAGACAAACACGCAATTGTAACACGCTTCAAAGCTAGTAGTTTTGTGGCTGCTCAATTCTTTTGCGCAATTTTACATACAGGGGTTAATTAAGCGTTGTTGTTTTCTGCTGTGGTGACTCCTTGATACCATTTCTTTTTCACGCCAAAAAAATTAAAACTTTTTCCTGTAGTCTTAATCACAAGCGAAGGTTCATTTACAATTTTTTCTCTTGTTGTGTAGCGTAGAAAACACGCCATTGTAACACGATACAAAGCTCGTAGTTTTTGGTTGCTCAATTTCTTTGCGCAATTTACATCCAGGGTTAATTAAGCGTTGTTCTGCAGTTGTACTCAGTAAAAGAAACTTTGTTTTTCACCGCCACAGAAGAAATTCTGTAGCATAATTCATATCCGAAGGTTAATTAAGCCTGTTTGTGCTTTTATATTCAGTAAAATACACAGAGTTTTAAATGCCACATACAAGTCAATTTTTCCTGCCCATTTGTGGAGCGCAATTTATATCCAAGGGTTACCCAAGCTTTTAGTGGGTTCATTTGGAGGTCATAATACAGGTGTGTATTTATCATATACAGATATCTTCATCAAACAGTGTCTGTACATTTAGAACAAAACAGTATGTCAGACAGAGAGGTGGCAGGCTCTTCACCTGCGAGTGGCAGAGGCACAAACATTCCATGGCCCAGGTCGCAGCACAGCAATGGGGACGTCGCAGCAGGGGTCACTCGGTGAGGCCACATGCCGCTGTCATCTAGCGGCGTGTGTTGTTCAGCAACCCCATGGTTCTTGATTGGTTGACTAGGTCATCCACTCCCTCCCAGATGACATCTGACAACCCCAGCCAGAGTCGGTGGGAACGTCAGACACAAACCTTAGTTGGCATGGCCCGGGATCTGGTCAGCGGCCCTCACCGTCCTCAACCCGCCTCTGTCCCATCCGTTCCCTCAGCAGAGATCTACTATGTGGTCTGGGCTCAGCGCCACTATATAGCGAGGATGAACAATTTGAGGAGGGCAGTCAGCAGCTATTGGCAGCGAAGAAATGGGGCCAATATCCCTGCTTCTTGCAGTAGGCGGCAAAGTATAGATGTGGAGAGTGGCATGGGAGGTCATGTTGTGAGGGGTCAGCCTCTGCATACCAAGACCGGTGATGAGGACAGCAGTGACGATGAAACACAAATAGATGATGATGTAGCCGACCGCACTTGGGAACAGGGTGAGCCAAGGGCTTCATCATCGACAGGAGAAGAGGGCGTCAGCTTGCGCAGTAGGCAGCGGCGCAGCCAGCAAGTGGGTTGTGTGGCCGTGAGTCAGCAGGGTAGCAGCAGTGTGAGGTCGGGAGCCAAGCGGCCACGGGGTAAAAAAACCCGCTTCGCAGGTCCAAGAAAGTAGCGGCACAGGGGCTCAGCGAGGCAGCGGCGGTAGTAGTCACTCAGTGTGGAGCGTTGGCGGTAAAATCAGATACTCGGCGGTGTGGCAGTTCTTTGCTAAGACACCGGAGGAGCAGAATATGGGTATATGTAGAATCTGTGGGCAGAAAGTGAAGCGTGGCCAGGGAGCTAACGTTGGCACCACGGCCCTGCGTCAACACATGCAGCGTCACCATCTGGTGGCCTGGGAGAAACGTGGCTCAGATGTGGTGGTCCATCCTGCCGCCGCAGCAACAGCAGCAGCAGCGCCCAGTAGTATGCATGCCATTGCAGCCAGTTCAAGTTCCACCACCTCTGCAGAAGGGAGCTGTTTCTCTTTGACATCATCTCCGGTCAGATGCTCCTGCTCCTCGCTACTCATGGCGCCAGCAGTCGTTACAGCGAGGCGATTCAAAGAGACAACAGTATGCGTCCAACCATCCTAAGGTGCAGCAGCTGACCGTGCTCCTGTCCAAGTTGTTGGTACTGCAGTCCCTCCCTTTCCAAAGGGTGGACTCTGCACCGTTCAGAGAACTAACGGCTTGTGCCGACCAGTGGAGATTCCAACCGTAATTTTCTTTTCCAAAAAGGCAGTCCCAGACTTCTAAATGTAGAACAAAAGGGGGGGCCCAGCCCTTGAGCTTATCGGTTTGTTCCAAGGTGCACGGCAGCTGGACTCGGGAGCTGTAATACGGTCAGGGCCAGTAATGCCTTTTAAACGGCCCACTGGGTGAATGTGCTTCCGGGGCCCAGGCACACAACAATTGGACAGGGAGACGCCGCTTTCTCCTCCCGTTGCAAACTGCGGCTCCTGCCCCAATGTCCGCCCCTCCCCCACCACCACCACCACCCTCAACAAGTACTGCTCCATCTACCACATTGTGGGGCACAGCGGTTCACCATTCTACCCTGCTTCCTCGGCAACGAAGTCAACAGGGGGAATGCTCCGGCATGCAGCAAGAAATGTGTGTGGCTTTCTCCGGCCAATGAAAATTGGGAAAACCATGTGACGGAAAGGAGGAACAGGTGTCCGCGTGCAGAGGAGGGGGAGGGCCCAGGGCGCCCAAATGGCGCAGTGTTCAATCTGGTTGTAAAAAGGGTTTCCCTGAAGTTTTCCCAGCGATCTTCAAAGATTTCGAAAATGGCCGGGAAACTGTGCAGCACTTCATCCATTCGTACAAAGCCGGGAAAAACCCCCCCTCGAGTTGCAGCGGCGAAAGGGCCTCCCCCCAAACAACCAAATATGCGAGTTTCCCCCCTTTAAATTTCCAGCCTGCACATTTTGGGACCGACTGTATGAAAGAAAAAGGCCATTAAAAATTTTTTTTGATGATCCAGGCGGACGGAGTACTTGGTATTTTGATTTTCAGCCAGTGGCAGCTCATGCTACCCCCTGCCGTTTTTTGGGGCCATTCGAGGAGGAGACGTTTTTTGTCATCGCCAGGACACGGGATAAAAAAAACTCATTCCCTCTTCTTGCCCTGGAACAGATGCGAAAAATCTGCCTGGGCAGAGGACTGGAGCCTGGCGACTAATCCGGGGCCCACATGTTTTCCGGGGGGGACTGAAAAAGGAGGAGGGGGGGGAAGGGGACATTGGACAAAAATTGTTGGTGAAATAGTGGATTTTCTACCTAGGTGACAAGAGAGGGGGGCAGGAGCAGCCCTGGAGGAGCTAGAGGGAGTGAGGAAACAGGGCAGATGACCCGCAAGCACCGGGCAGTAAAAGTAGAGATGGGGGCAGGGCCCCCGGAGTAAATTGTGCAAGGGCCCCGCAGCAGCTGATTTGCCTGGCTGTGACAGCCGAATATCAGCACCCGGCGGGGGATACTTCTGGTCTCCACCCTTTTGGACCCTCCTACCGATCCAAAATGGGACCCTTTTTTCCCACTATTGAGAGGGGGGAAAAAAACCAAAACTCTGGGGGAAATCCTCCGTAGTAAATTGGGCCGCTCCCTTTGGGCATGTCCCTCCCTGCAGGTCTGACCGGGGGGTTCTTAAAGGCTCACTACATTGCCGCGGCGGGCGGGGGGAAGGTGGGGGTAGGGCAACCAGCCCTACAGCAAAAACCTAATTGGAGTCACTGATAAAGCAGCTTCCTTCCCCCGCCTATGAGGGGGGGCAGTCGCCCAGCAGCAGCGGGCCTGGCAGACCCTGAACCAACGGATGGCCTACTTGGACACACTCTGCCCCCCCGTTTAGAAATAAAGGACTACGGGGACCAAAAATGGGTGTGGCCGCAACTTGCCGAGTTTGCAGTGGAGAAGCTGTCCTGCCCCGCATAGTGTGGCATAGGGGGTTTCTGTGGGGGGGCCTTGTACCCCAAAGGGGAACCCGCTTTTCCACGAAATGTGGAACGACTGACCTTTGTCGATGAATCGCTGGATCGGCCGGATTTCCCACACCCAAAGCCTTAGGCGTCGATACATCACCATACGCCTCAAACCCCAAAAGTGAGAAATGATCTGGGTTCAAACTACCTGCCTCAGCCACTATTCTAATGCCCCCCACCCGTGATGCCAACCATCTGCTGCCAGTTTTCCATCTGCCACCAAACCCCCTTACAGGGGCTGTATTGCCACCCACCTCCACACCCTTTTCATTGGGCCCCCGTTTGACCCCAGCTGCTGCTGTGGCTGCTGCCTTATCTCCACACTGTTCCTTGGGCCCTCTGTGGCCTATTTCCCGTTTTTTCCCCCCCGAATGTCATTTTCCATGTTCTGCCTCATGTGCGTGGCCTCCCCCCCTCCCCCCCCCACCCCCCCCGGTCACTATTTTGCCCTGGGGGGGGTCCAGTTTTTTTTTTTTTTAGTTTGTGGATGAAAATTATAGGAAAATTGTTTAGTTTTTTGGGCAGTTTTGCCCCTTAAGGGCCCAGGGAATTTTATAGTGAAGCGATTCTAAGAGCGACGGCAGTCATATGCGTGTAAATACTAAAACACAACATTGTATGAAGACCAAACCAAGCTCCCTCTGCATATTTAAGCATGACACAACATTCTACAGCACCTTGCAGGCTCTGTGCAGCCTGGAAATAGCTGTTTTTTAACGTGATTCGTCCCAAAGTAATTCGGAACGCAGTTATTTTTTGTCAGGAAATTCGGCGAAGTGAGCGAACCGAATTTTGAGAAATTCGCCCATCTCTAATTAGGACCTCTGAGATTACCAGCAGCAGCAGTCAGAAAAAAATTCTGCCTACTGCTCTTTATGTAGTTGTGGTGCCAGAATAAAGCATCATGAGATACTGACAAGCGTTTACTCCGAAGAAGGAGAAGACTCCAGCGGGTAAGATATCCACGATTTATTCAATATTTAAGTCCACAGGACAGTGAAAAAAGCATTACACGCTAATGCGTTTCAAATCCCACGGGATTCTTGTTCACAGCATAAAATACTTATGGCTAACACACACATATATATAATTAAAAGACTATGTCATCTAGTCACGTCATCCTGGGCGTTACCCCGACATTAACCCCCGGATATCTAACATGGATTTCAACATGTGCAGTTTTACAGGTTTGTCATATATTTAACAAGTTACTTTAATTCCATTTATTTCTTTTTTTAAATCTGACCATCTGTTTATGTTTCTTACAACACTATGTTATGGCTAATGGACAAAAAATAATAAACATATATGGTCTATGAGAGAGGAAGCTAATAGATATTTAAAACTGTATTTTACGGTACACTAAAAACTCATAAAGACCAATTTCCCCCGAAACTGAGGCCAATTCTTTCAAGCAATGGATCACTAAGTGAAAAGTTGAGTAGCTGGGTGGATGATTGTCTCCAACCAATCGTCCGAAGACTCCCCGGCTACATAAAAGATAGCACTAGCATGTTGAAAGCTTTTCAAAGATTTGCATGGAGGCCATGTTATACATGGTTGTCCTGCGATGTAGTGAACCTTTATTCCACGATACCTCACCATTTGGCTATTACAGCTATTGAGTTCTTCCTGAATAAAAATGCAAATTTGGGTAATGAGGAGAAAGTGTTTATAGTTCAGAGTGTCAACTTTCTGTTAGAATACAACTACTTTAAGTTTCATGGCACTTCTTATCTGCAGGTGGAAGGAGCACCCATGGGCGCATCAGCTTCGCCAACTATTGCCAATTTATACATGGGGTGGTGGGAACAACAGGTCATATATGGATATGACAACCCCATATGGCGATTGTATCATGTGGTATGGGCGCTACATCGACGACCTCCTGTTTGTATGGGGTCGCGATGTAGCACCCATCCCAAAGTTTGTGGACTACCTGAATGTCATTCAGCATAACTTAAAGTTTACCTTTACATACAATAGAGAAGAAATTGATTTCTTGGATTTGACATTGGAGGTGGATGAGGTGACGACAAAGGTGGTGACTAAATTGTTCAGGAAGCCCCATTGTGGCAAAACGCTGTTACAAGCATCCAGTAACCAAACCCCATACACACAATCGCAGCAATCTCGAGTGGGGAATATATCAGAGCGAGGAGGGCGTGTACCAGGGATAGTGACTTTCTGACAGAAAAAGCAGTAATTGACAGGAGATTAAGGATGAGAAACTAAACCAAACACTTGCTCAAAGAAGCTTTTGAAAAAATTAAGAGTACCACACAACATACCTTATTGCACAAACAAAAAACAAAAAGTAAGGGCTACAAAAATGGAGAAAACGTAGTGCATATGGGAAAACCTATTGTATTTTCAACTAAATACAGTGATAATTATAATGAGATCAAAAAAATCTTTTTAAAGAACCTACAACTATTGCGGCAAGATGAGATCCTTAGTAGGTATGTAGAGCAGGGAGTTAAATGTGTCTCTAAAAGAGGCATCACGTTAGCTAACCAAGTATCACCAAGTACCTTTGTGAGCAATAAAGAAAAAACATGGTTACAGTCCCAAGGGTTTTATCCTTTGGGAAAAAGTAGATGTACCCCCTTTCCCTGGTTATAAATAATACTTTTTGTAAATGTACAAAAAAAACACTTTAAGCTGAAACATTATGTCAATTTTGAAAAAACCAGTAAAAATTTTTGCACTCAACGTAACTTAATGTATATAGGAAAACCATAAGAAGAGTCAAAAAAAGAGTTGCAAACACTAGCGGCTCGTAATAAGCAAAACAAATTCAGGGCACAGACATTTTATAGAGAACTGCGGTAAAATTGCAAGCTTAAAGTGTGGAGTAATGGAAAGAGTAGTGAAGCCAGTACGGGGGGGTGACTGGGAAATAAAGTGAGAAAACGGAGAAGGTACTGGAAAGGACATTGGACACTCGCCTCCCCCCGAGGGCTTTAAAAGACATAACATCCTTAATATTTTTTAACTTCCTTGCCTATAACCAGATTGTTTAAATTCTGCCTATTAGTTATAATGAGGGCTCTGTTATAAACAAATGATTGGGTTTAAGAAAAGAAATTAATAAAATTATAGCAACTTGCTAAATAAATGACAAACTTGTAAAGCTGTTTATGCTTAGATCCATGTGACATACGTTTCCCACTAGGACTTAATAGACATAAAGATCTCTTTTATATATCTATTACTCCTCTTCATGACCAATATTTTATTATTTTTTGTCCATTAGCCATAACATAGTGTTGTAAGAAACATAAACAGATGGTCAGATTTAAAAAAAGAAATAAATGGAATTAAAGTAACTTGTTAAATATATGACAAACCTGTAAAACTGCACATGTTGAAATCCATGTTAGATATCCGGGGGTTAATGTCGGGGTAACGCCCAGGATGACGTGACTAGATGACGTAGTCTTTTAATTATATATATATGTGTGTGTTAGCCATAAGTATTTTATGCTGTGAACAAGAATCCCGTGGGATTTGAAACGCGTTAGCGTGTAATGCTTTTTTCACTGTCCTGTGGACTTAAATATTGAATAAATCGTGGATATCTTACCCGCTGGAGTCTTCTCCTTCTTCGGAGTAAACGCTTGTTATGTTGGGGCGTTGACTGGTGGCCTCTCCGTGCGGATGTGGAAACCATGCTAACCCGGGCAACAATCAGAAGCAAGGCGAAGAAGTGCATGCCTGCACTGAAACACAACGGTGATCATATACAGGGGTAAACGGCAGCATAGGAGTTCTGTTTGTGTATGTTTATCATGAGATACTGGTCTGACATCACTTGGTGCAGGAATGATGACACATCCCCTACAGCAGGCACACAGCTTTCCCAGGCTAAAAACTGATTGCTTGGATCCTAGATAGGCTATTCAGTGTACAGGAAAGCTGGGTGATGCCACATTGGCTACAGCAGAGTTACAATGATGGTGTAGCTGTGTACCTGCTGTAGATGGTGTACAGTACATACATAGAAATATATAAACCAAATTCTATATATTTGTACATGTATTACATGTATTATAGGATGAGGAAAGAATGTCTTTTTATCAAACTGATTGGTGACTGTACTACACACAGCCTGCTGCAGGCAACCAGGAAGTGAAGTGGACTAGAGATGCAGAGGACATGTGGTGTGCCTGTCTGAAAATGATAATGAACAGTGCTAGTAGGATTAGGGGGCAAGTGCAGAGAAGTTCTAAAATGTAACTGCAAGGGATTCTGGGACTTGTAGGAAATAACTGCAGGAGAACTACTGACACTCACAAAACTAGGAAGTTTCACTGATCTTATAATAGATGAGTAAGGAGGCAAAAGAAAAGAAACACATGAAGGTAGTAGAATATCTTTACTTTTCAATATAAATGCTGTTAAAAAGTGTTCTATGAAATCATTAAACTCCCAGATAACCCCTTTAAAAGGGTGGACATGCATGTGCAATAAAGAGCAGCTGCAGCAAATGCTGAGGACCAAGCCAGCCAACAGAGTGCCCTGACTGCTGCAGGAGAAATATGTACTTTATCTACTATAAAGTAAAAGGTAGTATTAGTTTTTCAGGTTTCAGATCTATAAACAAATCATAAAATTACATTTCTAACCATAAAAGGGCTCTTCATAAGACCATTCAGTTAAAATTTGTACGGAACCATTATAGGGCTTCTGTAAAGATAAATAGGGCTTCTACTGTACTCATATATATCTGCAACCCTATGGCATGCTCCATCAGACTCTTCATATAAAGATTTAATCCTTGTAAGAAAAAAATATCTTCATATAAAGGTATAGGCACAGCAACAACAAAGACAGTGTGGATCTGTACAAAGGAACTGTATGTTTTCTATTCACTGCTGTACAGATGCATTAGCATAATATAATTATATTCCTCTCTATCAGTCTTCTTGGTGGTAGGAATATTTTATTATTTTTAAATAATGATTACTGCTTAACACTAACTTACACTGAAAATAATTTTACATCCAAATATAAATACAAAGTACCCCTGATTGACTCCATACTTTAATATTTATGAAATTAGGGTATAAAGTGTGTGGCTCTTCTAAATGCGTAATCAAAATGTAAAACAGGTGTATGGGTAAAAAAAAAAAAAATTTCAGTAACTGGGTAGGTATTCAGTATATACATCTTGTGGACCTTTGGTACATATGCCTACTACCTGGTTTTAGAAGATATAGCTCCAAATTTCTAGAACATCACAATCACTTTAGCTTTATTTTATACAATTTTATTATTGTGTCGTTTTTCTGTGTGGCCATTTATAAATCAAGTAACCACTTCCTTATTCTTATCTTGTCCCTGTGTTCCTACTTTTATATCTTGTTTTTCTCATAGGGAAGTAAATGAGAATTTGCACGGATCTCTGTCTGCTCTTTGCCCTGGATGGAATTACTTGTTATTGAGATAAGATTGTTTACTCTATTAAGATTGTTTCTGTTTTTTATTGATCCCATTTCACCTGTTCTAGCTATTCCATCATTGCATTTAAATTCACACAACATAAGACTTTATAGTGAATGATCGCTTTGTAAGCCTGTTAAACAAACAAACAAACAAAAAAAAACATAGATTCACTGTGAGAACAAGTAGGCTACACAATATCCAGAAAAGTCCCACTTTTCTTTTTATACAGTATATGCCAAAAATGGGTGCTTTCACCATGCAGTTTCACAGTCACAGCAAGCTTTAGAATCACACACGCTGTTCAGGTTTTGGGTGGTATATACTGTAGCAGTGATTGACATAATTTCTGTTTTTGCTAGCTGTCAGGAAACAGAGGAAGAAGAGGGGAATATCAGGGGCACACAATACAGAGAGCAGAAAATTAGATTCCACTGCCAACCTCAATTACATGCCAAGGAAAGGAGAAACCACCTGCAGAGGGGTCTCTAGGACACAATCTGTTTTGGACACACACTCAGGCCTTACCTTCTACTGCACAACGTGGGGGGTGACCAGGGATATGCTACACAACAGTAGCTCACACTTGGCTCTCCCTCAGTCTATACTATAAGCACCACATTTACCCCCCCACACTGTCCACACCCCAACAACACACACACACACACTGCCACCACCTTTCAAGAGAGCTGAAAGGAAAAAAAAAAGAACTCTATGCTACATGTCACACCAGCAGCCTCTTAAACTTTATGGAGATATTAAGGGTTCGTTAGGACAGCACGGCAAAACTATTAAAGCTTTAATATACAGGAACAGTGCTTAGTTACAAGAATAATAAATAACAGACATACATAAAAACGTGCACCACAGTATATAAAGAAAAGGGATAAAATAGCAAAAAACAGACCTTTTCCAATCAGATCTGGCTGAGGAGTGCAGCTCGAAGACACGGAGAGACCTACGTTTGTTGGTAACTTTTGACTTTGACCCTGGTCTGTGAAACCCAAGGTGTTTTAAGGAAACTCCAAAAAACCCTCAACCCCTCCTTCTGCTTAGGTCACAGAGACAATGGCTAATTGCATGCTGGGGACACTGAAAAGGGTCAAAATTTCCCATTTTATGCAAATTCCCCCTAGAATTTTCTAGCCAATACAGACGCCAATTTCCCCAAGTAAAATTTCCCAACCCAGGCATCCAAAATGAATATAAACAATTCCTAATTTAATTTCATGGTCCTTAAGCAAAATTCTCATGTAGGAAAGAAGTTTTGCGGGTTTTTCTTCAAAAATCTATGAGTGGGTATGGAATGCATGATTATGGGCCAAGATTTCTTTGATGTAAAAATTTTTTTTCATTGTGATATTCTATTCCCACATCAACAAGGGGAAATTTCCCCTAGTTTTATTTTCCCCTTCCACACTTTTCCCTCTTTAAATTTCTTTTATAATTGGATAGCTTCAAAAGGACCCACTACGACGGGGCATTTTAATAACTTCAAAAAAAAGCATTTCCATAAAAGACATGATATAAATACAAAAATTATATACAAAAAAATTAAAGCCATACTAACTCTACCCCAAGGCTCACTTCTCAACCCAACGGGGACCATTCCCAAAATCCGGTCAATAGCTTTCGGGCCCTTTTAGAACATGATACATCACACAAAAAATTTTATAACAAAACAAGTAGCCCAGTATTCAACATTTGACCCCAGAGGCTCACTTCTCAAGCACAACTAGGACCATTCTCCCATATCCTGGTCAATGGCTTTCCGGTGCCCTTTAAAAAGATACATCACACCAATTTTTTAAAAAACAATTTAAAGGGAAATCAAATTAAATTTTGCCCCCAAAGGCTCTTTTATTTGTAACTATTCCTTTTAAATTGACAACGAGTCAAAAATTTTGTTCTTTTGTAATTGTTAACTGGGGGGGAGGATTTTTTCCCCGTTTTTTGATCATTTCCCAATTTGGGCCTTTTAAATTTTTTAGTCAGGGGTGTGCCAGGCTACAATTAAGGATAAACATATGTCTTTATCTCTACCATCATTACTTGTTATAATACTATCCATTTTTCAGGGCCGTGTACCAAAGAAGAATTGGCTGTTTTAAAGATTTTAGAATAAACATACAATTTTTTTAATTGGTTCATTTAACCCGAAAGACTACAAGAACAAAATGCTACTTGCACTATATCATTGCATGGACTCCGCTGTTGCCATGCACCCGAGGGATAAATGAATATTGGAAGTCAGGTGAGCTGATTGCCACTGCTGTGGCTCTTTGTTTTTTCTGAACTGTTATTAGAGTCTGATCGTGCTCCCCTTCCTTACTGCAGATTTTTATACATGCATATATTGTTTTTGCATAATTTTTCACATCATGGATAACATTACGGCTGACAATGGTAGTGTGCAGGCTTATGATCATTGAGAGCTGGAAAGAATTAGAAAGGCTGCCGAAGTATTTCAGAGACAAGCAGTATCTAATGCATGTAATGAAACCACTGATAAAAGAGATCTCAAAGCACTTTTCCACACTTTGGAAAATCTATCATGCAAGGAGGTGAAAACCTGGTGGGATTTAACCACCCTTAACTCCTATATTGATAATTATATGATTTATTGGGACTTACAAATCAAGAAAGTCGCCACTACTGTTTTTTGTGATACTTTTGTGGAAAGGTGGAATACGTTTTTGTCACAATGCTCTAAACAACTAATGTCGCCAATTGTGGAATATGAAAATAATTCGCTAAAGGAAATTAAGACACAAGTAGATTTATATAAGAATGACTATTCTTTTTCCTTATTAATGGCTAATATGAAGAAAATATTAGGAGACTTGAACAGGATATAATTTCCTTAAATGGGATGTATCGCTTCCTTACTTCGGCTGAGTCACACTTCTCTTAGCTTCCCAGCTCTGTGAATGCAGGGGCGTTTCTTCCCCTCCCAGCGGGATGACATCATCCCCCCTTCACTGCTGGCCTGAGACTCCCTGCCCTCCCCTCTGAAGTCCAATGTCACTGTGTCCTCCCTATCAGTCTTATTTTATAAGAGCTGTATACATACCACAGGCTGCATTCAATCTAATCTGAGCACTGATCTCCTCTCACAGCTGGAGATGTATTAAAGCTTTCTAAGAACGGCACAGATCTGCGTGTATGCAGGAGAGTTAGGCACAGGGTCAAAACTGTCATGTTTTCTCATTTTAAAAATCTGCTGCAGTCTGTTTCTGCTAGGTGGGAGACAGAAAAATGCTACGGCCCCTAACTCTGAGTCATTCTGTACAGCCCCCTGAATCGACCCAGGGGCTGTACAGAATGTAAATGAGCTCTCAGCTAGTGAATTGCAAGGAGGAGGGATTAGACCCACACTGGATACAGTGTAAATAAAAACACAAATAAGGGACACTGTGAGAAACAAGGCAGCTTTGCTAATGACATCCAATTGCAAAGTTGCTTGTTTTCACTGTCCCCTTATTCTGAAGACCATTTAATGAAACGATAACACCCCTTTAAAGCAACATAAATTCACACGGGACAAGTATGATTATGAGCATAATGAGGTTTATACTTAGAGACAAAAAACACATAAGGATGATACTCCCAAGTCTATTTTGAGACATGGCTTCTGACATAGAAGACACAGGTCTAATCCTCGACGTGTAAGCTTTTAAGATATTGACTCTTAATATGATGATTCTCCTAATCCCTAGGGAATTCAATATTTTTTCCCACGGATCAGCTCCCAATATGGAGACAAAGTAGAAGAGAAACACCCACCTCTAATAATGATCCCCTAAAGGACCAAACAGCGTCAAACTAGAAGTACAGCAAAAAATGCCAGAGGCGGGCACGTAGGAAACACAGAAGAAGAGAAGCAACAAGCGCCACTGTGGAATCCTCGGGAGGCCAAAAGGAACTGAGTCCAGCAATTAATTTGTCAAGTCAAATTTATGGGAAGATAAAAATTCTTTTTTTGCCCCAAGAGACTCGGCTTTTCACCTACAAAAACTTTAAAACTATTAAATACTTTGCGGATTTTCAAACAGACGGGCCCCGACAAATTAGTTTAAAGTCCCTTTTTTTCCTCAGGGACTTGGAACTTTTATCAACTAGATGTAAAAAGGGGATTAAGAGGGGGCGAATTTCCGGGGAATTATTTCGTTTACTTCGCCGAATTTCCCGACAAAAAATAACTTTGTTTCCCAATTACTTCGGGACGAATACGTTAAAAAACAGCTATTTTCCAGGCGCACAGAGCCTGCAGGGGGTTTAGAATGTTTGCCATGCTTAAATAGCAGAGGGAGCTTGGTTTTGGGCTTATACAATTTGTTTTTTAGTAGACACGCACATGACGCCCCCGCTCTTGAATCGCTTTTCACTTAAAATTCCCTTTGGGGACTTAAAAGGGGGAAACTGACCCCAAAAAACTGAAGCGGGAATGTTTGCCTGATAAAGTCATGCCAGAGAAAGCTGGAAAAAAACAAGCTGAGAGCTCAGGATGCAACACTAGTGAAAGAGTGGGGAGGTGACGGCGGCAGCCACAGCAGCATGAGGTCAGACATTTGGCACAATGACATTCTGGAGGTGGCAAAAACAGGAATAGGCCACAGAGTGGCACAATGACACAGTGTGGAGGTCACGGCAGCAGCAGCATGAGGTCAAACAGTGCACAATGACAGAGTGTGTAGGTCACGGCATCAGCCACAGCAGCAGCATGAGGTCAGACAGTGGCACAATGACAAGTGTGTAGGTTACAGCAGCACCACAGCACAGCATGGGGTTCAGACAGTGGCACAATGACACAGTGTGTAGGTCACGGCAGCAGCCACAGCAGCACATGAGGTCAGAAAGTGGCACAATGACACAGTGGGTAGGTCACGGCAGCAGCCACAGCAGCAGCATGAGGTCAGACAGTGGCAAAATGACATTCTGGAGGTGGCAAAAACAGAGGAATAGGCCACAGAGTGGACAATGACACAGTGTGGAGGTCACGGCAGAAAGCCCACAGCAGCAGCATGAGGTCACACAGTGGCACAATGACAGAGTGTGTAGGTCACGGCAGCAGCCACAGCAGCACATGAGGTCAGACAGGGGCACAATGACATTCTGGAGGGGGCAAAAACAGAGTAGGCCACAAAAGTGGGACAATGACACAGTGTGGAGGTCACGGCAGCAGCCACAGCAGCACATGAGGTCAGACAGTGGCACAATGACAGAGTGTGGGGGGTGGGTGGCAATACCAGTCCTGGTAAAGATGGTGGTGGCAGTTTGGAGAAACTGTCAGCAGATGTGTGGCATCAGGCGTGTGGCGGCATCGAATAGTGGCTGAGGCAGGTAGTTGAACCCAGACTCATTCTCACATTTGAGTGAGGCGTCATGGCTGATGTAGTCTGACGCCTAAGGGCTTTTGGTGTGGGGAAATCCTGGCCGATCCACGCCTGATTGATCTTGACAAAGGTCAGTCGTTCCACTTTTCCCCGTGGACAAGCGGGTTCTCCTTGGGGTAACGATGGCCTCCGCCGACTGAACACCCGCTCTGATGCCACACTACTGGCCGGGCAGGACAGCTTCTCCACTGCAAACTCGGCAAGTTGCGGCAACACATCAAGTTTGGCTGCCCAGTAGTCCAGCAGACATTCTAACTGGGGTGGCAGAGTGCTTTCCAAGTAGGCCACCACCTGTTGGTTCAGGGTCTGCTCCAGGTCCTGCTGCTGCTGCTGGCGACTGCCCTCCACATAAGGCGGTGAAGGGAGCTGCTTATCATGACTCCAGACTTAGGATGCTGCTGATGGAGCTGGTACGGGCTCCGACCCCCCCACCTTCCCCCGGCAGCCGCGGAAAGTAGTAACGTGAGTGCTGAAGAACCCCCCGGGTTTCAACCTGTCAGAGGAGGACGATGCCCCCACAGGGGCACGGCCAACTGACTAGGAGGATTTCCCTATAGTATTTGAGTTTGTCCCCCTCTCAATAGCTGGGAAAAAGGCTCCCATTTTGGACCGGTAGCGAGGGTTCAATAGGGTGGAGAGCCAGCAGTCATCCCTCTCCCAGATGCTGACTATTCGCTGTCACTAGCCAGGCAAAATCAGCAGGGCTGCGGGCCATCTGTACAAGTGACTCCGAGGGGCTCCCTCCCTCCATCTCCCACTGTATACTGCCACGGTGCTTGCGGGTCATCTGCCTCATCTTCCTCATCTCCATCTAGCTCCTCCAGCTGCTCCTGCTCCTCCTCTCTTGTCACCTGGGTAGAAAATCCACTCATTTCACCAGACTATGCTTCTGCTCCAATGTCCTCCTCCTCCTCCATTTAAAGTCCCCACCGGACTCATGTGGCCGCGAGATGTAGTCGCCACGTCCCAGTCCCCTGCCCAGACAGATTTTCAGCATCTGTTCCAGGACATGAAGCATTGGAATGACGTTATTCATCCCGTAGTCCTGGCGACTGACAAATAACGTCGTCTCCTCGAATGGCCTCAGCAAAGGGCAGGTGTCACGCATGAGCTGCCACTGGCTGACATCAAAGTTACACAGGGAGTACTTCTGCCCTGCCTGGATCATCAAAAAATCGTTAATGGCCTTTCTCTGTTCATACAGTCGGTCCAACATGTGCAGGCTGGAATTCCAATGGTGGAAAACATCGCAAAACAGAGTGTGTTGGGGGAGGCCGTTCCGCCGCTTCAACCGAGGAGGGTTTTCCTGGCTTTGTACGAATGGATAAAGTGCATGCACAGTTTCCTGGCCATTTTTCAGAATTTTCTGAAGATCGGTGGAAGATTTTCGGGAACCTTTTCACAACCAGATTGAACACTTTGCGCCATGCAGGGCGCATGGACCATCCCTCCTGGGTGCAGCGCAGACACCATGTTCCCCCCATTGTCCGTCACCATGGTTCCGATTTGCAGTTGGTGTGGAAAAGCCACACATCGATTTTCTTGCTGCATGACGCGGAGTAGTTCCTCCCCTGTGAGATTTCGTTCGCCGAGCAAAGCCAGGTGTAGAACTGCGTGACACAGCTGACACCTACACATGTGTTATGATGGAGCATTATTTTGTGGGGGCTGAAGATGGTGGTGGAGGAGGAGGAGGCGGACATTGGCGCAGGAGCCGCAGTTTGACAACGTGGAGGAGAAAGCGGTGTCTCCTGTCCAAGTTGTTGGTGTCCCCTGGGCCGGAAGCACATTCACCCAGTGGGCCGTAAAGGACATGTACTGGCCCTGACCGTAGTTTACAGCTCCAGACGTCCGCGCTGCCGTGCACCTTGGAACAAACCGATAAGCTCAAGGACTGGCCCACCTTCTGTTTTTGGAAAATAAATTACGGCTTGGAACTCTCCATCTCGGCTCGGCACAAGCCATTAGTTCTCTGAACGGTGCAGAGTCCCACCATTTGGAAAGGGAGGGACTGCAGTACCAACAACTTGGACAGGATCACGGTAAGCAGCTGCACCAAAGGATGCTAGGACGCATACGGTTGTCTCGTTGCAATCGCCTCGCTGAACGACTGCTGGTGCCATGAGTGGCGAGGAGCAGGAGCTCTGGACCGGGAGATATGTCAAAGAGAAACAGCTCCCTTCTGCAGAGGTGGGGGAACCTTGACTGGCTGCAATGGCATGTGTGCCACTGGGCGCTGCTGCTGCTGCTGTTTGTGCGGCGGCCCGGATGGACCACCACATCTGAGCCACGTTTCTCCCAGGCCACCGGATGGTTTACGCTGCATGGTTGACGCAGGGCCTTGGTGCCAACGTTAACTCCCTCTCCACGCTTCCCTTTCTGCTTACAGATTCTACATATACCCATATTTGGCTCCTCCGGTGTCTTAGCAAAAGAACTGCCACACCGCCGGTATCGGATTTTACCGCCAACGCTCCGCACTGAGTGACTACTGCCGTCGCTGCCTCGCTGAGCCCCTGTGCCACTACTTTCTTGGACCTGCGAAGCGGGTTTTTTACCCCGTGGCTGCTTGGCTCCCGACCTCACACTGCTGCTATCCTGCTGACTCACGGCCACACGACCCACTTGCTGGCTGCGCCGCTGCCTTATGCACAAGCTGACACCCTCTTCTCCTGACGATTTATGAAAGCCCTTGCCTCACCCGGCTCCCAAGTGGGGGTCGGCTACATCATCATCTATTTTGTTTTTATCGTCACTGCTGTCCTCATCACCGGTCTTGGTATGCAGAGGCTGACCCCTCACAACATGACCTCCTATGCCACTTTCAACATCTATAATTTGCCGCCTACTGCAAGAAGCAGGGGATATTGGCCCCATTTCTTCGTTGCCAAGTAGGTGCTGACTGCCCTCCTCAAATTGTTCATCCTCGCTATATAGTGGCGCTGAGCCAGACCACATAGTAGATCTCTGGCTGAGGGAACCGGATGGGACAGAGGCGGGTTGAGGACAGGTGAGGCCGCTGACCCCTCCCGGTCCATGCCAACTAAAGGGTTGTGTCTGACGTTCCCACCAACTCTTGGCTGGGTTGTCAGATGACATCTGGGAGGAGTGGATGACCTAGTCAACCAATCAAGAACCCTTGGGTTGCTAGTCAGTACACGGCCGCTAGATGACAGCGGCAGTTGTGGCCTCACCGAGTGACCCCTGCTGCGACGTCCCCTTGCTGTGCTGCGACCTGGGCCTGGAATGGTTGTGCCTCTGCCACTCGCAGGTGAAGAGCCTGCCACCTCTCTGTCTGAGATACTGTTTTGTCTAAAATGTACAGACACTGTTTTATGAAGAAAATCTGTATAATAAAAAACACCCTGTATTTGACGCCAAATGAACCCAGTAACAAGCTTGGTAACCCTTGGATATAAATTGCGCTCCCAAATGTGCAGGAAAAACTGACTTGTATGTGCCGTTTAAAGCTCTGTGTATTTTACTGAATATAAAAGCACAAACAGGCTTAAAAAAAAAAAAAAAAAAAAAAAAAAAAAAAAAAAAAAAAAAAAAAAAAAATTAACCTTCGGATATGAATTATGCTACAGAATTTCTTCTGTGGCGGTGAAAAACAAAGTTTCTTTTACTGAGTACAACTGCAGAACAACGCTTAATTAACCCTGGATGTAAATTGCGCAAAAGAATTGAGCAACCACAAACTACTAGCTTTGTAGCGTGTTACAATTGCGTGTTTTCTACGCCACACAACAAAGAAAAATTGTAATTAACCTTGCTTGTGAATTAGGCTACAGGAGAAATGTATATATTTTGGCGTTGAAAATGACGGTTTCTTGGGGTCACCACAGCTGAAAAACAACACTTAATTAACCCCTGGATGTAAATTGCGCCAAAGAATTGAGCAGCCAAAAATGAAGTGGGGATTTGTATTGTAAAAATGCGTTTCTTTAAATGAATACAACAGGAACTGGCTTAGAGTCCCCTTGGATATTTAATGTGCTGTGAGCAGATAGGATTTAAATGTATATGCAGCTGCAGTGGACGCACACTGGATTTCAGATCCAATACCCAAAAAAATCAGAAATAGAACGTTAAGAGAAGCAGTCTCTAGACAAGCTGAGACACCCCAAAAATCGCTGTATAAAAATCAGTTCTTCAGTAACAATCACCGCGCGTAGCACCTTCCCTGATCAGTACAGTGAGAGCGGTATGAGCTCCCCCGCGTCGCGCCCGGGCTTATATATTGCGGTGACGTCACAGAATCCCGCCGGTCTCTGATTGGCTTTATCTCTGCAGGCTATTCCCTTCTTCCTCCCAGAGTTCTTTGCCCCATGTAACGCCATGTGCTCGCAGCCATTTTATCAATCAAAAGCACACTTCGCTCACCCGAAGTCCCCCAAACTTCGACTTCGTTCAGAACCGAAGTTTTCCTGAAATTCTAAACGAAATTTGACTTCGTTAGAATCAATTCGCCCATCTCTAACGGGGATATTACTGTTACCAATGAATATAATCTATCCTTATTTTTATTTCCAGAGTTATGTAGCATGTTTACTTTGAGATCAATAGCAGGTGAATCTAAACATAATGGAATAAATAAGGATAGTTTTGTTTTGGGAAATTAGAACTTTTATACAGTTAATTCTCGACCTATTAACTTGGATATTTTAAAAGAGAATGTGGAACAAGATTTAATTTTAGTACAGCAAGATAATAAAAATTGCAAGCATGTCTATAATTTGAGTAAAAGAGAATTTCAGGCTGTTTAGGATATTAAAACCAATCAAGATCTTGTGGTTCGAACTGCGGATAAGGGGTGCTTGATGGTAGTGTTGGATGCGGAATTGTACAGGAGAGAAAATTTTAAAATGTTGGAAGATACAGATGTTTATATCCCATTATATAGGGAACCAAAAGTGAATTTAAATTTTTAATAAGAGAGTTCATCTTAATATTTTCTCTCAACAATTGGCAGAAAAATTGTATGTTGAGCACCCTACTACCGCCATTTTCCATTTGCTCCCCAAGGTGCACAAGGGGCTATTTCCACCTACAATGAGGCCCACTGGGACCAACATTGGTTCATTTAAAGTTTGGAATAGTGGGTGGATCATCTTCTTCAGCCCCTCGTCTGTAGCCTTCCAGGCTACATGCGAGACACCAAACACTTAATTTCTGCTATAAAACATCTAGAGTGGCAGGAAGATTACCATTGGCTTTCTTCTAATGTCGTGGGACTACACACATGTATGCACCACAACGTCACTTTATCTGCCTTATCCTACCATCTTCACAAATATAGGGCCACATGTATGAAACGGTTTTGGTCTAAAACTCACTTTTTTCCCCATAGGTTATTATTACGGGAAAAAGTGAGTTTTAGACCAAAATCGTTTCATACATGTGGCCCATAGTGCTTTTTAGAATGTGAACTTTCATACGTTCTTGAGGTAGTCGATTATTTGCTGCCGCATAATTTTTTATGTTTGATAAAAAAAATGTTTTACAAAAAAGGGGTCGTCAGTGGGGGCTCATTCTCCCCTTCCTTGGCCGGCATATTAATGTCAGTCTGGAAAGAGCGCTTTCTCTTACTGAATGTAACCCATTCTACAACGACATCCTGTGGTATGGGAGATATATACTGCTAATGTCGGGGGAGCGGTGGGTGAGTAAGAAGCATCGGATTATGATTCCTATATCGGCTCTAACAGTATGAACTTGAAATTCACCTCCCACATGGATAAATCTTGTACTAATATTTTGGAGATCACTTTAGTGGGATATACGCATCAAACAGTTCAGGTACGACCATTTAGGAAGTCCACCACTCGCAATACTACCTTACTTGCTAATTCATGCCATCCACGACATGTGATTAATAACCTTCCTTATGGAGAACTCATTAGGGCTAAACGCTGCTGTTCCAATCCTGACACATTTGTGTCAGTGGAACAAGAGGTTTGCTACATATTGTCGCAACACTCTTATTCTAAAAAGGTGATGCAGAAAGCTAAACAAAAAATTTGTAAAGTGGATAGAAAGGATCTATTAAAAGAACAGCGTAAAAAATGTAAAGCAACAGAGAACAGCACATTTTCCACTTGCTATAGTTTACAGTACCAACAAATTGTCTCCTTTGTGAAAAGACACTTACCGTTACTCTACATTAATTCTTACATGCAGAATTTACTACAAAACAACATTAGATTTGTTCCCAAAAAAAA